>DWLI01001016.1:0-17322 GCA_018249915.1 Cecropterus dorantes dorantes | reverse complement strand
TTCTATCCTGGGTCTCGATGTTTCAGTATTTGTTTTAAAGTGCGTCCAAGGCAACGCGACAGTAAAAATCCTAATGTGGGGTGCTACCGCAACAAAGTAGAGCGTAGAAAATTAATTACTATTATTATTAATTATATATTAAATACTATAATTCAAAATTCGATGACAGAGTAATCTTACTCCCTGCTTTATGGTGTTTTCACGTTTCAATTAGAGATCAATACGATTTCAATAAGGACGAATACTTAATACTTACGAGTATGTAGGTAATTTTAGGTACAGATAGATAAATTATATTTTGTGCCGGCAAAGACAATCTAAACTTCAACTCTTTTTTATGTCCATCGTATTTTCTTACACAACGCGACTTTTATAGTCACAAGCATTTTTACTTCAAATGGTACGTGTTGTTTCGTTTTATAGCATTTGTTCCAGCGAGTCGCGTTTCCCTGAACAGGCTGGCGTTCCGCGTGGCGGGCGGTCGCGGGCGCAGGTTCAAGGGAACGCCGCGGTCCCACACTCGCCAACCGGCTGCGCTACACGCCACTGCGGTGACCACGCTGGGCGGCACCGCGGGACTGAGGCAGGATCACAGCGAGATGTGATATGAACAAGCAATTGATAATCTGATGGTTGAATGCGAAATGAAAGGTAAGACCAATAAATTCAAGGGGTGGACAGCAGTATGCTTCGAATGCGAATAAATCTGTTATCCGTAGTTACCAACACATGTAATAACGCGCGATGACTAAGCTTAAATTTACTGCTTAGGGAAACCTACGTTTGAAATTTGACTGTAAACGCTGATAAATGGTAAGAAGATTGGAAAAAAAAATAGTGTCGATAAATCTTGTTAATAGGATTATTACAATAAGTAGAAGCAAATGTTAATCCACATTATTAAAAAAAGTTTTGTAAGCAATAAAATATGTGCATAACAGTTATTATTGGTAGTTGAAATAAACATCCATAGACCCTAAAACTCACATCTTTGCACGTGTGAACTGTTCATACTATCTTATAATGATTCAAAACAGGAAATCTCTCGTAGCTAGTAGTTGATGGTGACCGTACAAGCCGAGTATTATGTTGTTGAGAGGTAATTAACCTGCATATGTCAGGTTCTATCACCAGCGCGACCGGCCTACCACTGGGAATGATGGTGCTTTGATAACACAATTTCACTTCTATGACTTTGACTAGGTATACGAGTAAAACTTTAGATGTTTGCACATTGATAGATTTATGGACACTTGCTTCTAGGAGAAACTATCTAGCGTTTTACAATACGTAATCGATGACAATCATTTACTTTCGCTGAAATAGCCGTTAGGTACAAATGTTACGATTAATACTTTGCCCAGAAGCTATCATTCCTAATATTGTCACCGAGCGAGCTAACGTCACAATTCTTGGATGAAATCGTGTCATTTTAACCACAGTTAATAATTTTGTTATATTGAATTTTACGCAAATTCGCAGATTTTTGTGGCGAAGTGGCAATAAATGTAAATTAACTTTCAACCGATACCAACCGAACCTACAAATACAAACCATTAGATAGCCTAGTGCTAAAAAAGTTGGCTTCTCAATCGGAATTGGTCTGAGGTTTTAATCCTAGCCTCGGATTTTTCTAAGCGATATGCATGTTTGTAGCTAATTATCCCTTGTTATAGTCGTGAAAGAATATCGGGAGGAAATCTTCGACGTCCAAGAGTTTTTAAAAAAAGACCCTTGTGAAGTTCACTAATTTGTATTTGGCAAGTTCGGTGGACTATGGCGTAAACCTCATTTAATATGGAAGAAGATCAGTGTCTAATCGAGGAACATTAATCGGTTGAGCACGATCTAAAAGGCAAAAATAACATTGATGCATGGGATTAATTAGTACGGACTACATAAAACGTATTTAGGCATTGCTCAAGACGCAGGCAGCAAATACTTGTAAAATTTTAGCAAATACGCGACTGACGCGTCGTCGCTCGTTACAGCGAAGACGTGGTAGTAGCCTATGATTATCTTGTTTTGACCGAACTATGAACAGTTATAATTTAAACTTAATAACCACGCCAATACAATCTCAAAATCGTGACCTGCAAGTCTGTTATTTGACGAGTGTCCATGGAACATGGATGCATTGATCTAACAATATATATAGAGAAGGTGTTACGTGTATACGTTTAAGACGTACAGATAGACAAAATATAAAAAAAAATATATTTCATCATTTATGTAGATTAATGACGTATAGCATTATATTTCGATGTGGCTTTATCATCGACGGTGTCTCAGCGGCTCTATATATTCCCTTGTTTTCCGGTAAACAAACTTAATTATCAGCAACTTCTAATACTGCTAATACCAAAATTTATGCTAGATTAGCAAAGGAGTTATCTCGGTAAATGCCAATGCTAATCTAGTCACCGGGCATGATCGATGACGTTGTTTGTTTAGATCACTGGTTGTCAAACTTTCCGGGTACGACCCATAACATGTAAAATATTTAGCCGTAGCCGACCGTTGGCTGTTTTTAACTTATATATTATTTTGTTGTAAATATTAAATGAGATCTCTTTTCTTATTTATTTATCATAACGAAATACAAAATTGAGTATCTAAACTGACATAGCTAAACGCCTTTTCTTAAAAATAGTTCATTAAATAAAATCAATTAAGTTTATAGTGTTTATTTTTTATCGCGACTTCGTGACCGCCTTATAAGGCTTCGTGACCCCCCAGAGATCGAGATCAACACTTTGAAAAACACTAGTTTAGATAATCACTTTCCTATGTTAGGCACATGTCTTCCTGTTTAATTAACCTCTGTGGTACCATTTATTATCACTATCGATTGATTAATGAACTACTTAAGCACGTTGACACCACGGTTACGTACCTTGATAAGAAAAATGGGTCCCTCGTTCATTTTGGACTATCGTCAGGTGGAGGTAGCGGCGGACGATTGCACCAATTTTCGCTTCGCACGTCGCGCTTGCAAGGCATTTGTGTTAATCAACCAATGCTTTATCATTACGGGGATTATTATAGATTGGATAATCCTACCTACTTTTATATTGGGCTATCGTCGCGAGCACCCTGAATCGTCCAGTGGTATAAAAAGATAAAGAAGATAAGGGTCTGAGAATGCGTTATTTTGGTGTACGCGATAAGTACATGGAACAATAAAGTTTACAACTCTTTTTACAAGACCGGTAGAGCGCGGTGGATAAATCCATTGTTTCACATTCGCGTCACGCGCATACCTAAATGACGCAAAATGTTAATTTTCAGATTGCCCAGAGAATTGTGTGATTGGCTTACTGAAGAAAATGTCACATACGTAAACTAAAAATGCTTTACGTGCAAACATATTTCTTTAAGTAAGGTATATTTGCAACATGTCCATTTTCCCATGGGAGCTCAGCCAATGTCGAAAAAAAGAATTAGTTATTACTTCCATGACAAATAATAGCAGAAACTTAACACAGAATCAAAAATGGTATACGTAAATGATAAAAATATATAATGTGATGATATGTAGAAACCACACAAAGAGTTAATAGCTTGTTAAGTAATATTACTCCTATTAGGAGATAAAATTGTGTTAATGTCATGTTATCTTAATATACACGTCAATAAATTTATCTGAAGCAAATTGCTTGTTGTGGTTGGCATAATGTGTTCCGCATTACGTGATCGAGTTACATTGTTGACCTATAGGGTGGTGTTGTTTATACAGACGGGCTACTTTGGGTTCACGATCTTCCGTCCGCACACACTCGTGCTCGTGTGGACAACGTACTATTTGTTAATTTTACTTCTCCTTTCTTCTCACCGTGTTGATACTACACATTGCCATCGTTAATCCTATATCTTAGCAAACATGTATGAATTGAATAGTAATTTATTGTAGGTAACATATTGTTACGAAATGTACATTCCGTACAGGCTACGCATGAACAATCTTAAAAATGAATTTTATTGTTAGATATTAGATCTAATTCGGTTTCCTAATCATTATGATGTATCTGGATAGATATATGTGTTTATGATAGACAAAGAGATTTTCACGTCGTCTCAATTTGAAGTGTCAACACGCAAGTCTGCGAGGACTTTGAGAGGTGAATCCTCAGCTATCGGGAGCTGTAGGTTAATTACAATAATAGAAAATAATGTAGCGGCCTAATGAGGACAGTACTATAATCGTTACTTGCACACATGGTGACGCAGCCGCGTGCGAGCCACGTGTCCAGCGTTGTAATAACGAAGCAATAATGTTTATTTTATTATCGACCTCGTTATTTTCATAACTTTCCGCTACCGATTCATTTTATTGTATTTTGATACAATTTCCTGCGATTGTTAAATTTACTGCGCATCAAATTATATTTTAGGTACGTTTTTGGTGGCGTGCCGACAAAAGAATTTTGCTGAGTTTAACGGTGTAATGCATATCCGATATGAAATTATACTATAGCTTCCAGTTTCTAAGTACTCCGATATAGAATGATTCATATTTGGTTTAATTTTACTCGAAGGCATCACTCGTTTCTATACGTGGATGTCATAGGAGGCGATTGAAGATACACACCACGCACCAATCATTGTTACCAAAACTCGCAGTTAAGCAAGGTGACTACAATTTACAGTGGTAGTTTTGAAGTGGACATTAAAATGGATAGAGTAGAATTACTAGCAAAAATTTATTATGCCATTTAGTACTTGGTTATATAGGTATAATACGAAATACCTGCTGAATGATTAATAATAACACGAGCTCTCACTCTTCGATTGTTTGAATTTCCTTATGTGTGATATTATTGAAATTTAAGAATTGCGTAGTGTTTAATGTTTAATTGAATGAGTACTGCGGCGGTGCAGGCGGTCATGCCTGGTAGATGGAGATGGAGATCTGATAAGCTTGACATTTAGATCGTCATCACGGACACTTTTCAACGAGGATGAAAGCTCAGATTGATATGGAAATATTGCTCGGTATGTTCACCCTTTGTACTCGCGACATATATGTAGACATCTACATGTTTTGATGAAGACTGCGAGTCAGCGCGTCCCCCCAGACAGCATGAACATTGTCCTTTGTATAAATAGAGCGGGTAGGGACGCGCCTTGAATGCTGATGCGACGACTCAAGAACGCGAAGTGATCAATACTTAGGCTTAATGTGAAGGATGTTGCCCTTTTTGTGTCTTGAAAGTTATACGAAAATCTGTGACCAGCATTTTCAATCCTTGTAATGGCACCACCCCATTAGTATCTATGTAATTTATATTTTTAAAATATTATTATTAAAAATTTCGCGATCCTACCTTTGCAATCTAATCTATTTATAATAATTCAAATATCAATTCTGTTTAATATGTTTTTGCGAAATAATGTAATTTAAATCAAATTCTTTAGTGAATAGGCACATCCTTAAAACTTTATCTATATTTTTTTATCTGAGGGTCGCAACCGCTTTCTTTGCGAACACTGGTTTATTATATAACTCTTTGATTTAATAGATTAGGATGATGGTGATTAAATAAATTATAACTATATGCATAAATTTAAACAATATTTTTTAAAGTTTTGTTGCAGTTTGTAATGTTGCGCTAATATACAATGATGAACGTATTGTGTAGACTTTGCTCTGTTGTATAATTGCTTGTCAAAACCTTTTGACCTTTACAAATACCGTCAAGATACGGAAAATATGGAAAAATATGTGTTTTAAACAAGACTTGATACATGCCATAGCTTAGTTTATAAGGGGTAAATCCAACAGTAAAAAACTTTCGACTAGTCTTGGTTCGGCTAGTTAAATAAGGTCCGAAAAAGATTAAAAAAAAATAAGAAAGAAGACAATATGTTGTATAACCCCAGAACCGCTCTTATAAACACACATATGAAAGCGCCAATCAAACCAGTAGATATAGTGCGTTGCAACGACGTTCAACGTTTCTGTTCTGTCTGAGAGATTGAGATAAGTTGGGATTGCCGATTGGTGCGGTAAGCAAGTGAACAAAACAATCATGCATACAAAGCTACCACTAATGTTTACTCAATATCATTACGGTTAGCCAAATGAACTCTGCTGCATGAATAATGAATGTCGAGTATAATGAGTGTCGGTGGAGCTCGGCGCCCGGTATCTGGTGCTGGTAATTCGCGCGGGTCTCGCCGAACGCGGAAGCGGTCCAAATGTCATTTACATAATTACCTATTTACATAAACTATTAGCAATATAATCGGATAAATAATACGAGTGAATGTAAAAAGAGAAACGCGAGACAGTTGTTGTAAATAAGTAAAATCAAAAATTAGCTTCATCTGTTAAATAACCAAAATGAATCTTTTTTTTTAATGTGAGTATCCATCTGAATAATGCGAATGGCAGGAGTGGCTATAGTCAATTTGAAGCTACTCAAAGTTGCAAACAATATACAGATATAATGTCGAACAACAGCAGTGTTAAGCGCTGCTGAGTTTTGGTCTAAAGGGTATGCTTATCCGAAATGTCCCAAGTTAGACCTCAGGAGTAGCAACGCTTCAGTGTAAGTCATCTCGGGTAAGACTCTGATCTTATCTGTGGTCGATTACAGATGTCTATGGACGGCAGGAGCTTAGGTTGACCGCATGTTCGTTTGTTACATTGATAATTATAAAACTCTACTACTTATAATATTAGTATAGATGATAAATATTGTTTGTATTATCATTTATATACGACTTTCGTTTATTTAATTCCTTTATCCTGTCCAGCTAGGACTTTCACTTAGGTACTTCTTAGGTAATTATCAACGTGTGTTAGGTAACAATAGGTCGCTGGCGGTTCTACCGCTGCCATACAAACCTTAACCGCGGATACTTGATCGGTTTTCCGTGAGCAATTACCTGCTTCCTGCCACACCGCTCGGGAGGCGTAAGGGCCCACTTTGTATGTATCGCTATCCGATTGACAGATTGATTTCCACTGGGGCGTCTCGTGCCTAAGGGGTTGTGGTAGGGTATCCGATAACAGTAATTCGAAAGGAATTACTGTTATCATGCGATTTGTTTACTTACATTTATTCGTAGCATTAAATTGTAGTACAATTTACACTTTCAATGATATAAGATCAATAAAGAAGTAACAAAATTGAAGGTTATTTAAAACCGGTTGACTTTTCACTTAATGTCGCGAATAAACAGGAATCATCTTTGTTTTATTTTTGTATTTGAGACCAAAGAGTTATATACCTATGCTAAAGCGTTGATCTTCGTTTTCTTCTTATAAAGCGTGGCTTGCAGATTGCAATAGATCTACACAAATATATTTGCGTCTATTGTAGGATGACGCCTGTGTTTAGCATTCGGACATAAATGTGTCAATGCACTTGCAATCAAGTCAATTTAATATTTAAAAAAATGTAACACTAGGTATGCTACGCGGTTTCACCCGCTACAAAATAAAATAAAAAAAAAAAACAAAGAAACATAGCGTAATGTTATATGGCGTATAGCCTTTCTCGATAAATTTACTATTCAACACAAGAAGAAATTTTAAATTCGAACCAGTACTTCTTGAGATTAGTCCGTTCAACTGAACAAACTCTACTGCTTTATAATATTAGAATAGATATGTATGTATGTATTAAGCTTATTACTTGTTGAAATGTTTAGTCTTCTAATTAGAGTGTCAGTATTTTAGAATCATTAGATATATCACTTAAGTACTCATGAAACGATAAATTAAGCATTGTCGATTAATTTTTGGTTTAAAATAAACTCTTAATTGAATTACAGGGCACAACGTTCAATGTAGCGAATACAAGCATTATATGGTTCATTAAACCCCATTGCACTCGATGAGTATTCCTACACCCATTATCGATAGCGATTTAGTTAAAATAAAAAACGATAGGAAAAAACATGTAACAACGAAGTCTGTTAGGCGATATGAAATTAAGTGTGGATAAGCGATTTTCAGCACGTGATAAGTTACAAGTTCTATGCGATAGTGAGAGCGTTATCGCAATTTCTTACATTAGAAATAAGGCTCGCACTCTTCATTGCGATTGACAACGTGACTTCTAATGACAACAATAATTATAATATCAATAATATTATTATAATAAAATTGAATTACTTGAAAATCACAAAGGTTTATACAGAAGCCTATATTTTTATTATTTTGGTGTATTCTTTTCTATATCGGTAACAAGATGAGCAGGTTGTCAACGTCATACGAGGCCTACGAGGCCCAGCCCTCATAAGGATAAAAAATAAAGGCCTACTTGTGTCTTACAAAGTATCAATATTTCCAATTTAGTGTTCCTGATAGTAAGTACTAGTGAAAATTTTGGTCGCAAACGAAACGCAAATGTTGTTTTAAACCATTCATAGTTTAGGTTTTTAACTATTTGTAATTAGGAACATATGAATTATGATTTGTTTTCATTGCTTACGATATTTAATTGGTTCATACAAAGATGAGAATGATCCATCTGCTCAAAAAAAGAAGTCTTACAATGATCATTTTCCATCTGCCAATTTCAAACAATTCACTTTGTGGTGTACCACACATGCGTATTTAGTGTATTTTGTACGGAACCTACATTAAGGAACAATATCGACCATCTGTAACACCCATGTAACAATATGTGATCGCAGCTGTTATATTTTAGGTTGCCAGATGACGGGCTTCTGTTATACTTTTAATCAAAAAGAAAATTTAGGGGAGAGGAGATCGGGGCATCGGCATGTATTTGTTATGTAATAATATGGAAGTTGCAAACAAGCATGCAGTTCACTCAGGGTCAGCATAACCGTAGGGCAAATCAAGCGGCCACTCCAGGCGCCCAAGTCCCAGAAGGCGCCTCCTGCATGTCTTTGGAGGCGCAAAAATTAGTTTTTGGAAAATCTTTGAGACATAACTTGCGACCCCGGGATTTGTTTTTTGGTTTTTAAATTGTAGAGACACAGGGGTCCAAGCCACCCCTGAGGACTAAGTATGTCCATTTCCGTACCTTTCAGACTAGAAGACAGCAGCTAAATCCTGCTATTGTTAGGCAGAAATAGGTTTATCGGTGAATCCTCCGAAGTTTAACCATAAAGGGCACTTATACCTTCAAATCTATTGATATACCGCTTTCAATATCATTTTAATGTAATGTATAATAAAATTGAGATATCTGTCTTCTGAGCTCCAACTACCGGCAAAATATAATGTAATGTCCAGATTTTCTATGACAGACAGAGCCTAACTCTAGTACTAGTATTGAGTGTTATGGGGTTACGCTCATCAGCTAATACGTCCTGTTGTCTGCACGGGGCGCGGTGATTCAGGCACGCAATATCATCCGAGTGTGAGTAACGTCCGGAGGGCGGCGGGACCAGTGCGCTAGGGCTGACACGCGACAAAACAAAGCTTTGTCACTGTCATGACGAAATATTTTGTATTTAAAGACTCAATTTGACATACGTGGGTTATAAAAAATATATTACGGAGCGTTATAGTCATATCAATATTTTAAATGTGAAAGTTTTTGGTCAAATCATTTAATCGGATTTGGATGAAAATTAGTACATATGTTTGTACTAATTTTCATCCAAATCCGATAACATAAACCATGTTTTATTTAATTTAAATATCGAATAACAAATATGACACTTTTTACAGTGTGCAATATGATCCAAATGGATCTGGAGAGGTGCCGGAAAATGCATGTTATAGATAGGTATCAACTATATTTTTTAATTAAATGTTTTTCGTAACGTTCTAGAGTATGTAGTATTACTCCGTTATCTTTGGTGACAAACGCACATCCTTCATAAATATTAATTACAATAAAATAAGTGACGAAAAGAAGAAAAAAAAACATTTAAGACACAATATTTGTAATTTAATTTTACAATAAAAAAACATATTGTATAATTGTATTTATTTTCCTTAATCGGCTGGCAGCCCTGAACGCGGCGGGCAGCGCGGCCGGCGACCGGCTGTGGCGATCGAGTTCAATAAATATTGAAACAACGGCGCACACGTGATAATTGGACACTGTCTCACGCGCCACTTGATACCGTCTATAACCGCACAAATCAGTTCAAAGGTTCCGCCTCATTCGTTTCATCGGAACACCTAAACGAATGTGACTTACTAAGTTACTATTCCACTATTGATACAATTGAATAAAAATTGTATCTGTATGTAATAAATTTTAATAAAAACAGTATTGACTATTACTAACTTTCTAGTGCATAGATATTCCTTAATTGAACAGCTAACTATTATAGAAATAGATGAAATATGTACAAATTAGCAGCAGAAACTATAGTTATACATTTCGTTACAAGGTTAGTTATTAACAAAATAGGCTAACTACTTCACATAAATGCATATCATTACAATAATTCATATCATAACAACACGCACTCTGCAGACAAAATAATTATAATATAGCATAACGGAAACGGGCGATGGCGTGTTTGCAACTCTTCCTCTATGAGATATAGCACTTAAGTACTTATAATATAACTTATTGTAAATACGATTCACATAAGTATGTAGATACTTTAAAATGATATCAGTTCAGGCGGCCCTGAAATTCGCAAACCATTGGATACCTAAACTTCGATTGTGAATTTATTGTTTCCGTTTAAACTCTGTCACAGACCTTCGGGATTCCAAGCATCCGATAATGGGGGTGACCAGTTTGACTGTATGTAAAACATAAAGTTTGCTTTGTTAATATTTAACTCATTTGCGAATTATTAAAGGATAGAGCATTAATCATTATGTACTAGCTATGCTCTGCGGTTTCAGCCGCGATTAAAAAATGCAACATTAAATACACAAAATCGAGATTGATACGTGATAGCCGGCTTTAATTTATCTGATAATAAGTGACATTAGTAGCGGCTACGGCGACTGTGTGCGTTTATGAGTTTTAATGTTGCTGAACTCCAATTGTTTTTCAAAAATCACATTTCAAGAATGTTTATCAGTATACTGCCTGTAAAAGTCCCGTCAAAATCGGTTCGGTCTTTTGGAGATTATCCGAAACAATGAGACAGGCAGTCGAAAAAAAGTTTTTTTTTTAATTATAAATGACAGAAAAACATCCATATTTTGACATTATAAGCAGATGCTTCAATTATTTGTATAGATATCTTCTATCTTCTGCCATAGGTTAAGCCATCGACATAGGTTTTACTAGGTTCGATCAACGGCCAGACAAACATCTAAATGATGAATTTAGATTTCTATTCTGGGCCTGGGTGTTTGTGTATTCGTCTTTGTGTAACCATGGCACCCACGACACAGGAGATAATCCTAATATGCGGCTATGAGTGTATTATTTACCGACAACTATGAGATATAGGTACTATATTTGAGTGTCTCAACACTGAGCACTCGCCTTAACATTATTGTTTAAGTGCAGCAAATAACAAATATTGTAGTTTTCCTGCAAATTGACACAGTTATTGAGAAGCTTTTGGACATAAATGGTAACAAAGCTCACGACTCGTACAGGAAATTAAATGAATGTCCGTCCGCCTTGTTGACATTACACAAAGATGACGCACGCGAAATATTGTTTATAGTTATTTGTTTCACTTTATTTTGTATGTAACGATGTGCTTTGTATTTGACAGGAAACGGCAAAATCGTTTTGTAACCTAGATATGGCAGTTTGAATATAACTGTAAAGTTTTAAAGAATAGACACTAAAAAATTGTCGCCAGCGGGTGACTCGAGGGGGTCTCATCTACTCCCTTGGCGATCGTTAAGGTAAAAATCGAATGGGTAAGAAATTTATTACATTTTTAGTGAAGGAAAGGGGGGGCTCCCCCTCCTAGAGACACCCTTGGTATTATATTAATTTGAGGAGTCTCGGAATAGCTTCCTCCTTATTTCTTTCTAAATAGATGAAGACAGTGTATAGCAACTATCGAGTTAGTGTTGAAACAATGATCCTTGAATACAAATTCGGGTTAATGCAACGTCGGCTTTGTCATATATCAGAGAGGAGAACGGGCGAATCTGTCAGTGCGTGGCGTATAAATCTGTCTTTGGTCAATTTATGTTCCTAGTTGATATAACTTACTTCAAACGAAGGGAACAGACCATAATTGGTATACATTGGCATGGATACAGGAATAAATCAAAGTAATTAAATTTTTCCTTATTTTATTCAGTCAGAGTTAATGAACTTTTAATTGATTTGATTGTTTAAACTCGATTTATTTTAGCTTACAGTTAATCCAATTGGTGTTGCTACAAATTTAGAATTTCGAAATAAGATATGTAATTACCTGATAAGTGAATAACAATTCCATGACGATAACATGTGATTGTGAATAAAAATTGATAAGAAACAAGAAGAAACAGTGAGAGTAATCGAAATTCTAATGTAGCGATCGCAAAAGAAAGGTGAGAGGAGTATTTTTTTAGCCTGCTCCTTAGCGATGAGTGGGTGTGCGCACAGGAGCGCGGCGCGCGCGCAAATCAGAGCGGAACGCGTCATAACCGCGCGCCGCGCCGCCCATTGTATCACTTCCGACGACCCCACCGTACGAATCGCTAACCCAAATATTTGCCCAGCCTTCAAACGTCCCATGTTTATACTTCGCTTTGATGACTTAACGAAAAACGGTGTGTTTGTGGTAACTGCAGTACTATATCTATGGATTTTAACGCAAAGATCAAATAGGCATATAGAAATAATATAGAAACGGATTCATCAACGGAGTCTTCTTTTTTTTGCTTTGGGAGGTTTGATGTAGACATAGTAGATTTCTCAAGTCATGCCAACTTAGTCATCTGGGATAGCAACGCGTTTAATTTGTATAATGCGAGTTTTATTCAATGATTGATTGGCACATACAGGATTGAGTTTGATAACATAGAAAAGCAGATAAAGTAACGCAGGTTATACGTATAATTGTAGAGACATACAAGATGATAGATTAGGATGTCGCTGTGAGCATCCACAATTTATTAATCTCCGAAGCAAGAACGCGCGATCTCATTTATCAACATGTAATGCTATTTCTCGACAAGGTTACGTGATTGAATGCATATGCCGAGTAATACTCTACATTGATAAAATAACGTTCAATGCAATTGACAAATGGGTCACAGCAGCCCGCTAATATTTCGAGCCGCGGTACGGCTTCCACTGATAGATCGAAGCATGCAGATTAAGCAATGAAAACAAGACAAGTTGTTATCGCATCGTGTCATGGCTAACAGAAAATACATTTTATGTAATTGAATTTAGTGACGGCTTATGATAATGCTGCGCCGCTGATCCTAATCGAAGAAGGTCGGTGAGGCTAACGTACATAATAACAACATTTCTATCTCGAATAGAAACACTCGCAATATTTGCGATACAAAATTTCCTAATAAATTAGGCAAAAAGAAATGGGGAAGTAACAACCAACTTTGTAACACACATATTCATTTATGTATACAGTGTATACATATATTAATTTATAGCGTACTTGCACTAAAACTACCGTTTTCTCTACATTATGAACAATACAACTGATACAACTCTGACAACCCGCGTGGCGGAGCGGTCACCATACCTGTCTGACGCGCAGTGGTTTCTGGGTTCGATTCCCAGCCAGACAGACATCTGAATGATGAATTTAGATTTCTGTGCTGGGTCTGGGTGTTTGTGTATTCGTCTTTGTGTGTCCACGGCACCCGCGACACAGGAGAAAAGTGAGTGTAGAAAGCGTGTTTTTTTTTAATACGTTACTACGTCGTCAAGAGAGGTTAAGTTCAGAATCTAGCGACATGGGTTGGTTATAGACTGGTAAATCATCTTATCAGATACGTCGATATCTCTCTGATAGCATATCGCTTAATGTACTGCTGACTAAGCCGCGTGATACACTTTTCATAATATATTTTATTGAGCTGCTCGTGTTTCGAGGTCGTACGTAACTGCTTTTGTTCATGTCAAGATTTTTCTATTTCGATTAATTACTATTGTCTATTTATATCGAGAAAAATTAGAGATATATATAATAATATACTATAAATAATTTATAGAAAACAATTCATAATATACAATCAGTTTCTCTCATTAACTGTCTTAAAAAGATTAACAAAAAGTACAACTGATTTCAATGCTACAAAAAAAAAAATTAAATACATGTTAGTTTAGTATATAGACCCGAAGCCGGCGCTCAACATATTGGACACAGTTCTATCGTCATGATCCAGCATTATATATTATATATAGCGCTAACATCGATACTATATACTATACTAACATGTTAAGTACCTTATTTTTTATAACCCACTTGCAAATTTTTGGAATCTATTAAACAAGCTTTAGTATTATAAAAATATTAGGTAATATACAAATTACGGTTAAATTTTGACCATTGGATTTTCATACTGGGCGTCCTATTCGTAAATAAATGGCAGTAAGAAGTGACAAGAGCGTTCCCAGCCCAATTGGCCGAGTGCAGCCGCGTCCGCTACAACTGGTTCCGATCGAAATGCAGCACGACCAACAAAACGAGCGCGAGTGTCCGCCTGCGCCGCCGCTGTGCCAACAAATTCCTTCAAAGGCGACTCGCTTCGCATATTTCTCCGGTGACTCTACAGGAATCGATTGGGAAACTGAATCTGAGTATTCACGAGAATGTCGCCCGTTATGGGGAAAGCGACTGCGCACAAATTCCAGCTTTCTAGAACAACGTGACTAAGGAGTTTGCATGTCACAATTAGGATACCGATGGCCGCACGTGTACAAATAACTCGAAACACTTTCTTCATAACGGAGTCCGTATTCTTATTAGCATGTTTATATGGGTCAACTTTTATGAAACATATGTCTGTGCATACATAACGAAAGAATTCATATGGGCTGACGCAATTCCTTATAATAGACGAATTTGTCCGGCTTCACGCGAGGGTCACTCGGTGTTGTTACTCGATAGCTCAGATTCATAGATTACAAGCCATTCGACACCAAGCGCGTGGGCGACTCGAGTTTGAAAAGTGTCATACAACATGAAATAAAAGCAATCAGAACCTTATAAGTCCATATAAAATCTATTGAAACAATAAAAAAATAACAACGTGGCTTCGAAAAACGATAGATACAGATAGATAAGATTGATCTTGATTAAAAAATATGTTTTCGATCTGCTGTAAACTTCTCCAGTGAAATAATCGCATGAAATCAAAGAAATTTAATCTTTTATAATTAGAGATTAATATATAAATGTCAGTGATCAAGATCGTGTATCAATACATATTTGTAATAAAAATCATAAAACAATAATACCGATGTTACTCTTGTTATGAACGTAAGATGTAAACAAGATTTATTTTTTAAATCTATCCATAAGCTAGCGATTACGTACTAGTCGAAGATGTCGCTGATGTGTATCTATAATAAGTTCCGCTGATTGCAGTTATTGCGTGAGCAAATAAAAAACCACGACATGCATAACCGGTTGAGGACGTCCGCCTCGATCGCTGCGTTAGATTCGTCTCTGCAACAATTATGTAAAGTGCGCTCTCACAGTTTAGTGACGTGTTTTTTGGCTTTCGGCAAACACCCATTGTTGTTGCAGGTTTTGCACCGATAGAAAGCGATGTTATCGACGTAATTGACAGTTGTCGAACGTAGGAGCTTCCGCGCGCGGCCGTGTGTGGCGTCCATAAATACTATTCGGAAGATGTAACTCTCATTTTTATTCACAAAACATTTAGTTACGTGTTTGGTTCTTTGGTAACTGATCGTATTGCGAAACCTCAGCGTGATTAGAATACCCGTGATTGGAGTGTTGTAAACTTAAACAAATGAGAGAATGATAAATAATTAGCTCAGGTTAATTCGATGGAACGGGAATTACCTTATTCTTTTGAGAATATTAAGATGAATACACAAGAAAATAAGAATAGTCATAAAGCTTAAACGCTATAATGACTAAACAATAGTGGTTTTACTCAAGCGTACGGTCACCAAAATAGCGATCGCGACGTACAATAAGATTTTCTGCCGTGGAAACAAATGGTTTGTTGAAACAATTTGTCTTTTCAATGTTAAATTGTATTATATCCGTCATTCGTAACGACGAATTAAAATTTTATACTTGACCCAGAATGCTTGGAAAACCACGTTTAGGTAGGTTGTGCCCACCTTATGCGCTTTCATGAGAAGACGTAATTAGCGTGAACAAATAAATTTACTGCCAGCTATTTAACAATTTCGATTGCCAGATATTTCATTTATTATATAATGAGTTTTTAAGAGTACGTTTTTGCAGACAAAATATTCAAGGGTATGTCAAGGACCTTAGATGATAAGTGGATGAGAGGAATTAGCAGTAAACGTTGCGCTTACATTGCTATTAGTAATACAGTTATATTATTATGAAAGTTAGTATCTCGTGCTCACAACGGTAGCGGTCGACGTATAGCCGTCGGAGATAAGCGAGTATCGAGACAAAAATCTGAGCCGACATGGAAACTCATACGTATTACGTCGGAGACTTGATCTTAAACAGTTAATCATTTGATCTGTTATGTGTGAGACGTGGGCAATGTGTGTAACGTCTGGTTCTAGGTGCAAGTGACATTTCTGTGGAAGACCTTCGTTGTCTAGACAAGGACGGCAGAAATAACGACGTCCGTTCAATATTTTAATGTTAAATTAACTCCGAATCCGGCTCCTTGTACTTGCACCGGTTTATCACATTTGTCAATTTTATTGAACTATAAATTGTCCGCTCTGCACTATCATAACAGTAATTGGATTGTAATTAAAAATCGCAAAGTAAGAACAAGACATTAATGCTAACGTGCGTTATAAATCGTCCATGTTTATCTTTAATTTGAATCTGTCTATTCTCTTTTACGTGACCATTAATGGTTGTTATAAATTTAAATTCTAGTTTAGATTTGATGTTACATATTTGCATGTCTTGTTGAGCTGACAGTGGTAAAATTATGTATCGGCAAACGTATTAACGTTGGATACTGGATCGATTAGCTCTCTCTTTTGCCACTTCTCGTCTGTTTGTTATATCATTAAGAGGTGTTTAACATTAGCATTAGGTGATGAGTACGTTATGTAGGCCCGAACAGGTGTGATTAGCTCTCAGCTAATTCTCTGAAGCCGTTAGGTAGTTCCGGCGCGGCCCGGCTCGTTCGGCGTCCGCGGTAACGGTTGTTCAGCGGCGAGCATTCACTATGAATAGTGGCGCGGCTTTTAACATCTTGCAAGTTCAGCGGTTTCACAGATTTTGTTATCATTTGTTTTGTGGTTACAAGTAATAATAAGTTTATTTTTTAACAGTCTG
>DWLI01001015.1:0-17325 GCA_018249915.1 Cecropterus dorantes dorantes | reverse complement strand
GGTAGCTATTGCTGATCTTTAGTTTTTATTTATATGTTATTATATTTACGCTAAAAAGATTTTTAAGATTTTTATAAAACAAATGTCCCATTGCTTACAAAGTATAGAAGTATAACCCGTTAGATTTTATTATGCAGTAAAGATTTTTTAAACAATTAATTTATGTCTATTGAAATCCTCAAACAATTTATCATGGTCAAACTTCTTGTAGTATTTATACTTATTGATTGAATGGGTAATAATAAAATCAATCTAAATATATTCTATCAATGAAGGTTTTGAAGCATCTTCTGTTATAGATGAGCTTTACATTTGTAAGTTTTTGTAACACAGATAAAACCACGAGGCACTGCTCATACTCACACAAACCTTTATAAAGTATACAAAACACCAATACTTTACTCTTTTCAATCAAACTAAGTGAAGTAAAATGAGAGTCATTTATTAGAGCGCGAATACGTGTGTGAGTGACTTTTAGACGTTACGGCAAACTGAAGAGACGTAAAGTATAGATGACTGAGTGCGCATTAAGCTACTTTTATATCTACAGGCATTACACGTGTTAAACACTGTATGTTTTAGGCAACATAATATTATTTTTCTTGAACAAGGTGTATTAACGTATTACGTAGCCCTAATGCGGATGCACAGGCCTAGTGCTTCCAGAAACCTGAGGAGTTGACGCAGCATCTCGAACGGCCATATGTCGGGGGAGCGAACGGTACTCCGAGCTCTACCATCGACTCGGTGTCACACCTCTAGTATTAAGTCTAAAATGTAACAAATTTTATCTTTAATTAAATACTATGTAGCATTTCGTATTTCTCCGGCGACCTTATGTAACTAACGTGTGTATGAATCGTAACATGGCCGCGTTAAAACGAGCTTGTCTCATAAATATTATTGTAAAGGAATATATGGTTTGCCTGTCACGACCCGTGTCTGACACGGTCAATGTCTGTGGATATAAACGAACCTTTAAACGTAACTGCAAACTGAAAAGATGTGAAGTATAGGAGCTGACTGAGTGCGCATTAAACGTGTTTATGATTCGGTCGCCGCTGTGTTTATAATAAAGCGAAGATTAATGGCGCGAGCTCCCAAACGCTCCGGGCCGACATCCTCGTTAGACTTTTTATACGAGTACATAATCTTGTCCTTTTATTTGGAAGTCAACCCCACATGCCTCACACGTTTTATTGCTTCTCTTTCCGATCTCGGAAAGACAGGAAAAAACTGAACATTATACCTAATTGTTTTGCCATCACTGTCTCGTGATCTTCAGTTTTTTAAGGTGCTTCTAAATATGTAGTTGTATGTCCAGTGTGTTAGGTTATCAGACTGAAAGTTTGGCAAATATTTGTAAGATAAAAGAACGAGTATGGTTAGACCGAGAAGGCACCATCGCCACACCAATTTCTAGCGTGAAGCATTTCTTGCGTTTCAGTTAAATGGTATAGTCCCTTTCTTGTGAGATGGATTTCCAAGTACTCGTATGGAATAAGCTACGTATAAGTGTTTGTCTTTAGATAGAACCCTTGTTCTATATCAAGTTGATTTCAGATTATGGATATCTGAATTGGGATAGTATTTTATTGGTGTTGACATTCATTAAAATATATTAAGCTATAAATAAACAGATTTCATTATACACAAGTCAAATTGAGAAAAGTGAAGGGAAATATTTACGTATAATATATTTATATGTTGTTTTAGAGAAATTTGCGTCAAGCATTGAAGGATGGCGTAAAAATCATATTACAAGTAACAGTACAGTACAAGTAACTAAGTACCTACGCTATGACCGTTACTAAGGTAATGAAGATGCAGCACGATTCAACAATGTTAGATTATTATTAGAATAACAATTTCCTGCCCGGATGTTTCTCTGTGATTATATATTATTTGTTTTTATTTTTATTTTTTTAGGACTACCAACATAAGATACAGTTATTATTATATATAATACAGGTATGTATATAATCTTAGTGAATGTCTGTGCTTACGATTAAAGGCAGTCACAACATGCATTAAACATATATGGTGCAAGAAACTACTTAAAATTATGCTTTAAATTAAATGAAATTATATGTATAATCAAAAAACAATGTAACAAACTAAATCAAAGAGTTAAAAGAGGTAAAAGTTAGTAGAATTTTTGAGTTTGTCTAATAAGATGGTGCGGCCATCGTGGTGGACATCAAGATCTAAGATACTCGTACTGAGTTAATTATAATATATCGTATCTGTACAAATTATGTGAAATAACAAAAAAGTTTATATGTTTACATTAAGGAACCAACTTTATATTGTTTTTCTTTACACGCAACTGTAAAGTTTAGCGTAGCGGTAGCCAAAGTGGTCTACATGCACCCCCTAGGGGTACACAAGACCATACATTTGCGTTAGAAAGGCTGAAATTTAAATGTGATGAGTTTGCAAAATATAATAATAGAATAGCAGGGGGACAAAAAAGTTTGTAGATTACTTGTTATGTTATTCGGGTAGACCCCTGCCAAGTTTATATTATCTGTGAAAATTTATCTTTTAAATGTGTTTTAAATGATTTCTTACATATTTTGTACGTTTTGTTGTAGTTTCTAGTGATGATCCCAGGGGCTCAATATTTAACACTTTGGGTACCATTACATTAGCAGATGGTCGTTGCGAGCGACCTCGTAACTATCGACTAAACCCGATTCCTTTCATTCGCCGACACAAAGCACAACTTTTGCGCGTAGATCTATTAGAGTTAACAGGCCTAATGAATTTATTCGACAATAATACCTCGCTATTATTTCAGTGTTCAATTATTTAGATTACCGCAATTTGTTGCCAAATATTAGCGAGCATTATCGAAACTTTGGATGTTTTGCCGTAAAATGTGTACTATACAATTTATGTAGGGATTTATTAAGGAAGTGTTTTTGACTTTTAAAAGCTGCTTTTAAAAACTTTTCTGTAAGAGTTGGTTGATTGATGACGGGTCTATTCTTAAATAAGTGAATCATTTATACTTACGAATCTCAGAGTGTCAATAACGACTTCCTTTTAGTCCTGCGTGTATGCGTGTAGAGGGACCATGAATTAGCATTGATTTTACTCCAAGTATTTAAGTACTTATAATTTAGGCCAGTCATTTCTTTTTACTAGGCTCTATAATACTTTAAAAAGGTGGTAGAATCCTTTCTGGTTTGACAGTTTCCCAACGTTGTGTTAAGGGATATATACTTATCCAAAGCGTTCCGACATCCTACAGGTAACAATGCATCTTTGGCGGTCCTCGTGCGGGATTCTCACCTTATTTGAAGTGATTACAGGTGTCCATGGGCGGCAGTGATGAATGCCAACCAATGGACTGATTGCTAACTACTTCTATAAAACGAAAAGTTTTAAAATACTAAGGCAAAATGCCTAAATTGTAAATATTGTGAGTTCATGCATAAACTGCGCATTCACTCGAGCGTAATGTTAGTAATGTTTTTTCGTTAAGAAAATCATACAATATTCAGCTTTATAGTGTTCAGAGAAACCGTTATATAAGCAAATTTTATTTAGGCATCCTAAAATTTACATAATTTATTACAATAGTATTTTGAATGCTATTTATTATACCACGACATGCTCAACAATGAAAATTCAACGATTTGTATGAGCCAGTTTGTGAATATCTTTAAATATGATTTCTACATATTTTACATAATTTAAGAAGGATGCATAAGGCGCAAAGCTGTCCCATTTTGGGAAAATATTATCTTATTACAATCCTTTATCTTATATGAAAGAGATAAAGTATAACCTTTAATATAAAGTCACTAGAATTCATTTCGCTATTTTAATCTGAAAGTTTTCTTTTTTTTATTACGTTTTTCTTACCTAATATGAATAAAAAGGAGAAATATTATACACATTATAGATTTGTGCATGAACTTTATTGCAATAGTTTTCTTTATATTAGTCATAGTTTTCATAAAGTTTTATATAGTACGGCCTTGTTTTAAGATGGAATCGTAGAATTAAGTTTGAATTAAAAGAAGAGCGAGCTCTAGCCCGCTCCGACCAATTATATTTTATAAGCACTCAATTCTACAAAGAGAAGAACCACTTTAAAAGCGTATTTTTGTAATAAAACGTTTCTTTTTTATAATTGTTGAATTTCTCCCTCTTTAGAAGGCGCATTCGACTTTATATGTATTAAAAGCCATCTATAGTCTGTTCGTGTAATTTGACGATTATATTTTTATATATTATCGATAACAACGTAATTGTTACGGTTAATCAATATCTTATTCGATAAATAAGCTATACACCGAGTAATAGTAATAAAATATACCGAGGTCATTTTGGCATTTTTTTATGAATTAAGTATTTTTTAAAGGAAGAGTATACTTTCTAGAACCGTGTTAATTACATATTAACTCATACATTAACGTTAAAATTTAAAGACACGAGCTGACTACAACATCGTGTTAAAATTCGATTTCGAGCCATTCATGGTCGTCTCACACGTATCTTCACGTTAATTGCGTTTAAAGTATGATACATATCCAGAATGACGCGGGCGGGGACACACGGGTACTATTTCGGGTGCATCCGGCGTACCAGCTGTCCGCTCTGTTATATGACAACTGCGCTCCTGTCACTTACACCCAATCTCTGAAAGCATAAATTAAATGTCACTTTCAGTGGACTCAACCGCCAACATTTCGATATTCAATTTCTTTCTTTTGACGGAATCTCGGAATGAAAATAAGATTACATATTGTCTGTTTATGAAAGTAAATCTTTTTGTATTTACCTAGATCAAATTTCGATGTATTTGATGAATAAAACTAAGTCACTATTATTGAGACCGCTTCATAATTATGATAGCGATCTCCGCTAAGCCTTTTAATTAATGAAGTTGATAATTAAAATCAAATCTGTGTATCATGATCATGTCAGTATCATGCGATTGATAAATGAATATTATTATAATGGCATGATACTGCCGCATTATTATCTTTTTCAAACCATAAAATGAGATAAATATTGATTTAATAAATATTTATTGAAATGTTGTTGATATAATTTTTTGAGTAAATATTAAACAATTCAATAAATAGAGCATCCTATTTTTTTTATAGGATTCTATGTAGTAAATTGCTAAATATGTTATCGTGTTTTAAACCAATTTTACTAAACGTAACGCTCGTTTGAATACCAAAAATACTGTTATTCAGTATTTTAAAATGATATGGATACACCGAATTTACCCAAACTCCTATACGCCCGTTCAAATCCAATTGTTATGGCGGAGGTAGTACCCGTTGAAATGAAAATATGGGCTTTTTTGTATTATCGAACCGTAAATTCGGGTCGCTACTAAACATATCTACCTAATACTAAAGGTATATTGACTACGGATATTCGTATAAAATAATTGTTTATAGGTTGATTGGATATTTCCTGTGAGAGCCATAACTGTTAATCTTCCTCTTCGCCATTTTTAACAAAGAAATAAAAGAAAGGTAACTTTTTTAAAGATTATGTTCCGATTTATTACCACTTATTACTATTGCATGGTTCTTGCTATTTATTGTAATTAAATTAGTATTCATTAAAGTCAACTAGTAGTTAAGTAATCACTGCAGCGCGTGGCTGTCTGTAACTAAGTAAATCCAATAATAAATCCCGTTTATTCTCTTAATAGTCGAAGTGCCCGTGCTTTGCTATCGGATAAGTAAATAAAAGTGTGAAGGTGACAGTTAAAACAATATGGAAGATTAAAATAAAAGGTTAAAAATAATTGCTTGTCAGTTTACCATTTAATGAGTTCCATTTAAATGGCTAATCGTAGACAAACAAAAAGACCATATATTTACATTTTGTGGACAAACACAGTAATAGATGACTAACTTCGCACAGGTTGATAGTAACCAGCTCACTGAACATCGGCTAAGCCCAGCGGCAAGTACAGGGAGAAAAAGACAGGTACTTGTCGAGGGGATAAAATATTTAAATAAAAAGTACCGTATATATAAGTTGACCAGGTAAATAAGCTACATCCGTGCAAAATTTCATGTAAATCGTGGTACTTGCGCGATTGAGTAAGGAACGGACATTCCATATTATTTTAGGGTTCTGTACCCAATGGGTAAAAATGGAACCCTATTACTAACACTCCGCTGTCCGTCTGTCTGTCACCAGAATGTATTTCATGTCACTATAACAACAAATACTACAAACAGAATAAAATTAATATTACAGGGGGTCCTCCCATACAACAAACGTTATTGTTTTTGCTCAATATGAATAACGGCCACAAGTCTATGCTTAAAATATTCACAAAATATTTAGTTCTATGTTCTCTTTACAAATAAATAATTTAATTAAAATAAAATAAATATTGAAGTGGGGCTCCCATACAACAAACATTGCAACATTCATACACGAGTCCGATGCATCGGCCGGATTTATTATATATTACTATTGATTATTATGCGGAAAATGACGCTTACGTGCACATTCAATGCCTTATGCATATATCATATCACGTTTAATTTCTACCAGACACAGTACAGAAACGCATAGGTACATACACTGGACTATTATACTAAAGTTGACACTTGCACCTATGTGTGTATCACACCGTGTTCGCCTGGGATCTTTTTCATGTATACGGAATATTTATACTGGGCTTAGTATTGCACTGAAATTTCCTTTAGGCTACTTAACCAAACGCATAATTGCCAATGAAACAATTAATGAAAAGTCAATCCAATACAACTGACGAACCGCATCACGGAGCTGTCATCATGCCGGTCTGACATGCAGTGGGCTCCGGGTTCAATCCCCGGCCAGATCGATATCTGAATGATAAGTTTAGGTTTATGTTCTAGGTCTGAGGGTTTGTGCTATTCCATGGTACCCACGACACATGATAATATCCCATTGTGAGGATTTATATTCTGAAAGCGTTAATATTAAGGCACTTTGCAACAGATTCCATCAGTCTCGAAAATGTTCATTCTGCGAGCTAACGTCATCTGACAAAGCTATAAAAGCATAGAGCCAACAAAAACTTCATGCAAAAAATATTACTATAAGGATTTATACGAGTAACAAACATGAAACGTGTTGCGAAAATACGAAAATAAGTTCGGTAAGGAGAGTAAAATTTACAAAACACGCCCGTTGAAACGTGAGATTTTCTAATAGTAATACACATTTCAAGTCATGCCGTTAGTTACCGCGGATCCGGCACAGCCCGGGAAAAGCCCGCAGCCAGCAAATCCGGTCTACTTTTGTCTCTAAAATAAGTAAAAATGTTTTCACAGCGTTGGGTATCCACGTCGTACATAATATAACAAGGTTACGAACTGTTTGAAACAAAGAACATCTAGCTCCGGGTATAAGGAAAGAATTTCAGCTAAATTAAATCTGATTATATTTTACCTTAAAGTGGACTGTATAATGACATTCTTACAATATTTTAGTGCAAGTTTTGATAACATTATAAAATTTACTTCATCAAAAAATAAGATGAAAAATATATGATGTTCCTTCATGATCATGGTTGTCAAGAATGACGCTCACAAATGCCTTTCAGGTTGGAAATCGAACCCGGAACCCACTGCGGGTATGGTAACCGCTCCGACGCTACGCGAGTCGTTATCAGCCGTTTGTTGTCATATTTATTACATTTTGTAATTGCAATAAAAATATTTATTTGTTTTAAACGTCTTGTTATTGTAAAAAAAACATTCATGTATATATTTTTATTAATTATAAACAGCATCGGTTCTGCTCTTAAAATAAGGAACTTCAATTAGACTGAAGCAGTTTTTACGTCTCCATCTCTCAACTGAGTGGAGCTAGTTTCTATTAATTGGATTTGTTAGTTGTGGCACTGTAAGGGGCGTGCTCTAAGCTAACAATAACTTTCAATTATAACTTGATCAATAGTTAAGATTTCAACTTAATTGCTACAACAGTCACAATGTTTAAATAAATAATTTGTCTATAACGTAAAGTACGAAGCATTATAAATGAAAAGAACGAACTTTTAAATGTTAAAGGGTAACGGAGCATTAATTAATTTTATAAAGTTCGTGCAATAAATTTTAATTTTAATAAACAAATTAAAATATTTAATATAAAAGATGTCATAAACATATTTTTCAGCGGAACGAAACAATTCTGAAGCCATGGGCGCACTGCGCTGTTTTGCAAGCAGTCATCTGAAAAATTAACCTGAAAAACGAATTTTGCTTACCACATGAAGTTATTTAATTATGAAATTTATTTTCCTTGTTTTCTACAGCGTGTGTATGTACCTTCTTATGTGATATTGTCTATTTAATTACGCATATAACGTTTTCGTATATTGAATAACTGTTAAACGTCAATAAACGTATGACTTAAATTCATCAATATTTACATTACCACTGAGAAGACACACTCACTTCACTGGTAATCGAATACATAACAGTAGGAGTATACAATAATCTAAAAATCTCTTGTTTAATGTTATTATTATCTGCTCTACTATTATTCCAAATATATCTAAGTTATTATTGATTAATGAAAAATATGTGTCCATTAAACATGTTATAGTCGATCCTACAGTCCATCATTGTACGGATATGTGCACCCACAGCGAACGCCAATGATAGATAGATAGCACAAAGGACAGAATAATAGCTTGCTCCAAGTAAAAAGACAAATAGCAATATTGTCTCCAAGAAATAATAATATGCTTCCAGATCTTACTTGCCATGCATTAGCAGACGTCGAAACAAACAGCTCGCAGCCATTCCCCGTAGGTTCTTGATAAGGCTCGCATTTATTTAAATATATATATAATATACAAACTTCAATGGCACAAAAAAGCGAAAAAAAAACTTATACTAGTACATAGTCCCGAAATCGATGCTCAACATTTACGAATCTACGAGTATGTCCTACGAGTATATGCGCGAAAACCTCCTCCTTTTTTGAAGTCGGTTAAAAAAATATTTGTGGACTAAGAATAAGTAATGATAAAATCCAGATTGATTTATAATATATTTCTTCACTCTCTTTGTCTAAGTGTTTGAATTGCATTGAATCAAAACTACTAAATTGGATTTAAAGGATCAATAATTATATATAATGTATTAATGTAAAATATGAAATGAGTTCATTAAAAATAGTATATGAACGATTGAATAGGATCTTCTGAATACGGCGTGAAATACCTATTGTCCCTAGTGCTATGTGACACGTATCTTGAAATCACCTGAATTTCCTAGCGGGGGCTGTTATTATGCAAATAGGGTAAGAAATAACCTATTACGCTGACACGGCACAAAGGCTATATAATTGTACTTCATTTTCTCTACAAAAATTACTGTTATTGCCAAATCAGCAGTTTGTTCGTAAAATTTTTACTTGTATAGGTACAAATATACTGCGATACTTAAACATGTATTCAAACCACTTGATATACTTGGTTATAACAATAATAATACTTATATTGTGAAAAATATGATCATTATTTCAGAATATTATAATAACAATTTAGTATCTATGTCAAACATATTTGAGATTTTATTTTATTGATCTTAATATTATTCCTTTCCAAACGTTAGCTAGACTCGGCTAGATTTCGGTTTTTGACTATTTTTCATGGAAATTTTATTGCAAGGTTTGGTAGAAGTTTTATACACGGTATTATTTGGGGCGCGTCTATAGTACAATTCACAACCTAATTCTACCGGCTCAATTTTTCAATTGAATCATCACAGCTACATAGCTATACATATATCTAATTTAAGGTTATATAATGTATCCCCATTGTATGTATTAATGTATTAATGTATCCCTATGGTGATACTATGGGGTGAATTCGGATTAGCAATTTATCATTAAAATTTTTCCGGTTAGTAATAATTACGATTGATTTTGTATATTTTGAGCCAAAGTGGTGCTAAAGGTATAATATACATTTACTTGAATTACACTGTATGTTAAACAGACTTAAATTTTTCCCAGGATTTTTGCTCAAAGCAAAATTTATAAACTCACTTGAATTAAGTTTCTGCATGAGTGCATTCGGAAATGAAATAACCGTAAGAGGTATGATAGCTCAAAATGTTTATGATCCAAAGGAATATTTTAATCGCGGTTAAAGCCGCGTTTATACCTACAGACTTTGAACGCGACAAACGCGTGGCGTGGTGGACAAAGTAATATTCCTTCTATTTTGAATTTTAACCGCCTTTAATATTTTAAAATTTTATATTTCATTGTGTTATTCAATAGTGCTTAGACGTATTAAATTTGTCGCAACACTAACGCGACGCGGTCTGTACCGGATAAAATATTGTGTAGGATAATGAAATTTGCTTTGACACGGCACATTCCATCATCAATTCAATCATCATTCAATTCATCTGTAGTTGTGAATTAGACTTAATGTCATGAGTAAGGTTTCTGCTCGAGAATTCCCGAGGCGAGAATTGTCGAGAAATTTGACTTAAAATCAAGATGAAAAAAAATTTAATGCCTTGAGAACTCGAGAAATCAAATTCGTACAATAGGTAATTCGACATGTCATATGTTTAAATCCATCCAGCTGTTGGACTGTATAGCGTGCCAAAGAAATAGACATTACAGTACTTACATACATGTACATATGTTATACGCTAAAAAATCTTTACCCATCTACTGATCCACGTAAAAATTGCAATTTATGATAACTAATAACCTCTGTATTTAATTGATCTCATTTATCTGTCTAATTTGTAATTAAGATAATTAAAAAAATACTTTTTATAAAAATATCAAAAATTCTCAAGATACTCGAGAAACTTGGGAAAACTAGGTCAAAACTTCTCTTGCTTCGGGAAATAAGAAAGGCCGGGAAACCAGAAACCCTAGTCGTGAGTGAACAAATTAAGTTTATATTAGTCGGCGAACCGTTTACACTTAGTAAGTCCAGTGAGGATAGTACAATCTATCCTGAAAACGAAAATCGATAGCCAGATATTGATAAATTTTTGGCTAAATTGCAAGTAGTAGAACGAGTATGTTTTCATCGGGCATGAACCTCTGATGCCACTCCGAAACAGTTTTTGCGTTTCGCTGGAAGTTTGTCGTGAGTTACTTACTATTATGTAAAGTGACCATGTTAGCCCTCAGCTGTAACAATCTATTCGATTAACTTCAGATAGGAACCCTGTTCTATATAAAGTTGCTTACGGATGTCTATGTGCGGCAGTGACCGCTTACCATCGGGTGGACATCGTGCTACTTCAGTGTTGTAAAAAAATATTCGTAAAGAAATATCTCTTCAGATTTTCGTCCATTTCTAGAGAATATCATTTACCAGTTAATTGCATTTATATGATAAAGTATGCTGCACGGTCAGAGTGACGCGTGGGGACACACGGGAGTCTATTCCGGGCGTATCCGGCACGCCAGCTGTCCGCTCCGTTATGTGACAACAGCGACCCCTGTCACTTACAACCAATATCTCTAAGTATGAATATAATGTCACTTTAAGAAAGGCCTTTCCTCAGACGTACTCTCAACATTTTTGTTGAGGGTTGTACAAGCAATTGAATATAAGGAGATCATTTGTTATTTGCAAAAGACGCTTATTTCTTTTATGTCACCCATCGTAACTATGTCATTTGGTAAACATTTAAAGTTTAAGTATCGATGCCTTTATGCCAAATGCCTATGTAACGACTTAAGATTAGTACAACAACTTGCCATTGTTGTACTATTCTTGAATACTATTTTATACTTAAGATCAACTACAGGAACATTCAAGATTCAAAGAATTCTACTTATGTATTAATTACCTTAATAAAATTATGTATTATTATTATAAATACGATGTTTCCTTACTTTGAAATCGCTGTAGGTATCCACCATATTTATGTAAAAAACCTTTCCTCCATTCAAATAAAATTGTTATAGAGCCAGCAGTAACCATTCGTAGGAAATAAGAATATGGGCTTTTTTGTATAGTCCGACCCGTGAATTGGAGGCAGCGGCAAACCTAATGCAGTATACCTACCGACGAGGGAAATATGAAATAATACTTTGTAGGCAAAACGATCGGGCAAGTCTCGCGAGAGTCATAAAACTGCTAAGCCTTCGCCGAAATTGAGAAACTTGTTGAAAAATCTCACATGAGGGATTTGGACCGTTTTGTTGTCATTTGGATACAGGCATATTTCAGATTTGTATCAATAAAACAATCGCTCGAAATATTTTTGTAATATTTCTCTCTTTATTAACGGTAGGGGCACAAATCAACCTTCATTTGTTGTACGTAAAAATGAGAAAGTTTTCAATAAATCCACGTAACAATATGTTATTTTGAAGATTTATTTTAATTATTCAAATTCAAAATAATTACTACTACAAATACTAATTCTAATACTACATATTCAAATAATTTCATAAAGGTGAAATATGGAATAGTTTCTGTATTGTTTTCTTTAATTTTTATAGTAGGTAGTTTTAATGGTAATTAGGTAATATTATAATAGGAAATTAATGAAATAATCGATTGTCAAAAATATCTTGGTATTTGTGCGTTACTTGACGCTTCATCAAATAAATTTGGCTAAAAGATTATTGTTTTCAGTTTATTTGTTCTTTGCCATCATATCAGTGTCACCTGGACAGGAGAAACGTAAAGTTACCCACAAACATCCAAACATTACATAGGTAAAGTGAACAAAATTTGTATAATAAACGTAGGTACTTATGTATATAAACCTTTGTTATAGCAAACGACTTCTAACAAATTATTTAACAACTAGGTGTGCTACGCGCTTTCACCTTCTACTAAATAAGAAAAAAAAACAAACAAACAGTGTAATGTTACATAGCCTTCCTCAATAAACGGACTATTCAATACAAAAATAATTTTTAAATTCGAACCAGTACTTCCTGAGATTAGCCCGTTCAACGCTACTACATAAAAAAGAACAAATAAACATAGCGAGATGTTATATAGCCTATAGCATTCGTCAATAAATGTGATATTCAATACAAAAAGAATTTTTAAATTCGAACCAGTAGTTCCTGAGATTAGCCCGCAACCAAACAAACTCTACTGCTTTATAATATTAGTATAGATTAAAGTAATAACCATTGCATCCTAAAAAGTTATTCCGGTTTCACAGAAGCCGTTTTAATGTCTCCATCTCAGAGCGAACTAACGCTAATTTCTGTTGATTGGATTTAATAGTCGCAGCGCTGCAAGGGGCATGCCCTAACCCAACAATAACTTTCAATTATAACTTTATCCGCACTCAAGATTTCCTACTTTGCGAACGGAAATGCTGTTATTTTCATAATTAGGCATCATAATTGGCAATTTAAAAGATTTTATTTACATTTCCGTCTTAATAATGTGTACTCAAATTATTTGACATTAAGAATTACGTCATACGGTCTCTAATTAATATAGTTGTTCAAATAGTACCTTCATTTATATGAAGTGTGTGCAAAATTTGATTTAAATGGACTTAAAAAAAATACAGTACAATTGAGAACCTTCCCTTTGTTGACGTCGGTTAAAATTCGATTCGATTTGTTCGATTGTATTTTTTTTGTAGTGTGCTTAAAATATGTGTTTTTTTCGTTCCCTACTTACGTAAATTTTGATAATTTTACTTAATGTGCCATTAAATGTTTCTCTTCAAATACGTCTTTTCAAGTAATAATAATAACACTAACTCAAATTGCAAATGTACAGCCTTTGGGTCGTAGGCAGGGAATTAGAGGGATTTCAGAAGATTCCCACGGGGTTGAGATTTGACTTCCACTCGAGTGATCTTACTGACAAAGGCAAAGTATTTCTGTTATTCGTACACAAATTCTATTTGGGTAGCTTATAATATCACTTAAGGGGCTCGAGTATGTTACAGAATCTGCAACTATGTATTAAACCGTTGGTTTAATGATGTATTAAAATTCATTACCTACAGACATTTTAAAGGCAACGGTTCCCGTTTACCTCAACGAGCTTATTACTGTCTTCATGAATAATTACTTATCACATGGTTGAGCAAGCATTACACTGAGTCAGTGAAGAGAACGAATACTCGTATATTTCGTTCAGTGAGATATTCAGATCCTTTATGAAACTTCTGATGGCTTTAATGGCTATAAGAAATAATTAAATGAGAATCAACCACATAGGCATCCCCGGATCTTGATTTTTTTAGGCAGGGCAAAAACTAAAAAATGCCGCCCCGCCCACTTTTTATCACTCTCATCATTTCAGCCATCAGATGTCTACTAATTGATGTATATTTTAACGTATTTGTGCCGAGTGTTCCACTATCTACTGACTGAAATTAAAAATAACCAATCCCAATTGTCATTGTTAAATTTAACGAATTATGCATTCGCTTGCAAAGTTTGGTTTGCCGCCCTCTAAATTTGCCGCCCGGCGCATAGGCCTCGGATTACTCTTCCCTAGATCGGGGCTTCACAGAAGACATAAGGTAACATTACAATAAATAAATAATTTATTCCAGTTATATCTTATATATTTCAGAACTAATTAAAAATTACAATATATGACTTATATTTAAAAATATACGTGTTATGTATTAACGAAATGAAAATCGTACGACTTAAGTAAGTTGCCTTAGAGCGCCAAATAATTCGCCGGTTTATTATTATGTTATTTTAGTTTTTATTGATTAAGAAAAATAATCAGTGTTTGTACAATAAACTGATAATAAAAATATGACAGACTTAGTAATAGTGTTCCTTATTATGTACATGTAATTCTAACACTGTTTGCCATTTCAAAAGCTTTTATTTTAAGTTGCCTTATACTTTTCTGATATATATTAAGTATTGCAACTAAATTTTAAATAAGTTAAACAATTTAGCAGAAATTTTGTATACACGTTTGATTTGTTTAGTTTGATTGATTGATGATTAGCTCACGCACTAAGATTTTATGATTTATAAACCCAACGATATAGACAACAAAGGTCTTCAGTAAAATATTTCGCTTAATTTCTTCTAATACACATTCATTACAAATAATATTACTAGATCAGAACTGCATGCAAAGCTAATTTTTTTTATAAATTTTGTCATACTTGAGTTTAACGACATGCTTTAACGATTCAAATGGCTTATTTTTAAAGAAACCATAATCATGCTTACGTGTGAGTTAACTTGTAAAACATCTGCTGATTTATGGGTTTTGAGAAACGTGACTATACCACTATTTTAGACGCTGGCCAAGTGTGAAGCAGGAAAAAAGTAATTAACACCATCCGTCGTCATTAAAAAAGAAGTCCTTACAGGCGGCAAATCGTTTTACTGTAAAAACTTTTTTTTGTTGTTTTAATATCTACTTATTATTGAATTGAGAAATAAAAATGTATTTAAAACCATTCATAGTACATTTTCTGGTCCAATAAACTCGTTTAAAACTTACACGAAGAAGAAAGAAATAATTTATTTTTATTTATTTATTTGTACGTAGTCAAATATGGTGGCAAAAACTAGACGACTATTTCATTTGGATACGATTCCATTTGGAGGTCTCATGTTTTCGGCTCACTTAATTAAAAACTATAAATCAAGTGTCACATTTAATGATAGTCATTGAATTTAACATGAGGACCTAAAATTGGATTAACTAAATCCAATTCAGACTTAGAATTTGCTTGCGATTGAGGGTACTTTAGGGTTGAATATTGATCGCAATTGAATACAAAGTTTTCATAAGTTTCAAGGGTGTACGTGTGTCCTAGCGGGAATGCCTTGATGCCTCTTTATAAGTCTTAGCAGACTAGCTGCTTTTAGCTTCGGATTTCAACAATTTATATCAATACGGTAACGGAAACTTAAAAACGTAACTTTATAATGTAACTTTATCGGAGGATTACGAAACATTGGCTGCGAGCATCATTTGAAATTTTGAAGAAATTTCATAGAATTTCACTACAATTTGCTGCGAATATTCGTGGCCTTAAAATCGAATACATATCTACATTTGTTTTTAAAGGATCCGACTGACTTACCACTGACGCTTCCAGCGCAGAGCGAATGACGCTTAAAGCGAATGATTATGGCTCTCATGTTAATGCGACTGTCAAATGCGCGTATCCAATTCGGCGACCGAGCGCAGCAAGTCACCAAAATGTGATGCAGCATCGGTACAATCGCCAAAACGCAAATCGTCGACGCTAATAGTCTGTCTGTCACGGCCGCGAGGCAAACGAGGTAGCAGTTCACGTATCCGTTACTCCACGTTACCGCCAGACTGTTGTGACATATGCCTCGATGCCGCCAGAATTCCCTAGTGGAGGCTGTTATTATGTAAATAGTTAGGAGTTCGTAATGGCCTTTCACTCACCCATTGCACGATAAAGGTCTGTCTCCGTTCAGTTATTCAGCTCTGCTTATAACAATATTCGTTATAACTAAGTGTTAAACCAAGATCTTTGTACCTAAAAAGGTAATATTTAAAACAAAATATTTACAAGGTAATATGTAGGTAAATATAAAGGTAATCATAAAAAGATTTAAGGTAAAGGGTTTATTTAAGCCAATTAGTAAATATAATTTAAATAAATTATAAAGTTCCTGACTGTAATTATGGTTACAGTCAGGAACTTAAATTACTTACTTACTTAAATAATATAATAACCGAACGTTATAAAAGACAAAAATATATCTTATAACTAAACAAGTACCAATAATAATAGTATGGTAAAGGAGACAGGCTTATCTAAGACGTCCCAACTTATTTCCGAAGGTAGCCATAGATACGTTATCTATGGCTGCCTTAGGTAGGATTCTAATGTTACCTAGAATTCATTGGAGATGTCCATGGGCTGCAGTAGCTAGTTTTCATCGGGTGGACTGCAAGCTCGTTTGTTACTTCTATTATATAATATATAAAAGAGTAATTCGGTAAATAAGGCTCTAACAACTTCAAAATACACTACTACGATATGTACATTAGGACTAAAACATAAGCATACGATGCCATCTATGGAATCTGGAAATCTGTAACCAACCCTTGGTAAGATTAATTTGATCTGGGGTTGACTATGTTGGTACTCCTGAGAACCAAATTGGAACACCTCGGATAAGTATGTCTACAGACTTAAAGACAGCAACGCTTAACACCGCTGTTATTAAGCAGAAATAGGTGTGGCGGCGGTGCTTTCGGAGTCGAACCATAAAAATTATCTACTACCTACAAAATGTAATGTAACATTAATGTTTTTTTTTTTTGTATAATATTGAAGTAGCACACGAGCATGCAGTCCACCTGATGGTAAGTGGTCACTG
>DWLI01001014.1:0-17342 GCA_018249915.1 Cecropterus dorantes dorantes | reverse complement strand
CCGGTTGCGTTCCTTTGGAGATCCCGGAGTCCTCTTACAGCGTTGAGGACGGCCACCGAGGTGGTTTTAGTGCGGTATAAATCCCACATAACCTGGCGTCGCTCCCACGGCCTCAGGTAACTTTTGAAGGTTTTGCGCCCGTAAACAAAAAAAGGTAGTGTTGATCATAATCCACTACGCTGGCTAATTGGCTGTTGATAAACTTTACACCCCTTTGAGGAATTGTTTTAAAAGACACATCAGTCTTTTATAGGTTTTTTCGCGATATATTCTTCCATCTTTAAAGCAAGCTATAATTTTAAAATAAATATAGCTTCCAGAAACCAGAAGGGCCTGAGTATCTAATGTCAATCCCCCAAATTAAGAGGCTGACTTTCAAACTAAGTACTATAAAGCAGTACAGTTTGTTTGGTTGAACGGGCTAATATCACGAACTACTGGTTGGAATTAAAATATATTTTTGTGTTGAATAGTACATTATCTTATTGAGGAAGGCTATAGGCTATATAACATCACTCTATGTTTGTTTGTTGTTTTTTCTTATTTAGCAGCGGGTGACACAGTGAGGCACAGCTAGTATATTATAACTAGATATATAATGACTAAACAGATTTAAATGATAAAGAATTCAAATTAATTGCAATTACTGCAATATAATTTTATTCTTGGAATCTGATAACATGGGATTCAATTAAGTTTCTTAGAATGGTAACTTAATATATATGCAGTAAATAGCCTAATATGTTTATTTACTCAGTTGCCGTATAAGTATTAAATTTTATTTATTTTAATACCTACCTACCTACAAAGTGAACTCAATAAATGGTACCTAATACAATTACAATAATTATACGTAATCATTGATTGTATTATCATTAATAATATAAACAACAAAAAAATAAATTATACAGTTTTCCTCTGAATGCTATGTTATAATATAGAAATATTTACTTACAATCATTCAGAAGTAATTAAGTTCTATAAATACGCAGCGGGGAAATAATTCCAACAAAATCTAATCAAACCATACATATTTTATTTAAGCACATTGTTGACATTGTTGTACTTTTACGGTTAAGTATCTTTTTTTGCTTAAATTTGGGAGCTTGCAGTCTTTCGGGGCCTGGGTTCAGATTCCAACGTTGCCACCATAATGAATTAAATAAACAAATAATTGGATTAAGTATTAAATGGTTTTTAACAAGTAAATTTTACTACATAACCTATAGACACTGGCTCGCCTACCATAATCACATCTTATTTTCTATGAAACCTATCGAATAAGCCAGAGATAGGGGTGTACGAGTCCATTGTCACAGCCTATTAATGCAACTATTAACACACCCGATAGTAAATAACTTCTAGCACCCATGGAACTCGGTAATCAACTCCAAATAAATCAGAATCTCATCTGAGGTTGGTCATAGATACGATACCTATAAGAACTAAGTTACTACGCCACCGATTATATTTCCCTTACCTCCATATCTCCTGAAAAGTTTTTACAAAACTCCTACTCTTAAATAATAGTAATCCCCCCTTAAACTTCCAGGACTATTTCGTGAATTTGTCTAGTTATATGTAAGGTTTTCAATTTACTCTAACGTATGCTCTACATATTAGCGTTCGAGCACCGAGCGACTACGTATCCAGGTGTGGGTTCTGAAGTCGCTGCTGGACTCCGACAACGCGAAGGTGGTGCTGGCGATGCGGGAGCTGGAGCGCCTGAAGCAGCTGCTCAGAGACAAGGACCTGGAGAAGGCTTTGCTTGAAAAGGTATAATCATGCGTTATCTATAGTAAAAAAATATTTATTAACGTGCTGCCAATATTTATTTTTACTAAAGGTTTTACTGATAAATAATGATTTAAAAAACGTACACTAAAGATTCCGTTATATATGAATTGGAAACTAAAAGTTTGCTACTTCAGATTAATATAAAAAATGGTCGACAAACACGGTCTGAGTCTGTTAAAAATATTATGTAGAAAAATATAATTTTGTCTAGCACGCTATAGATATTCGTAGATATTACAAATATAACAACCCTTAAATCTGGTTGAAAACAGTGATGGTACACTGCTAGGTATTTCCTTGTTTCAAGGAAGTTATGAAATATAGCGATTCTAATCCTACTATTCTGCACCACAGCTACCTGTTATAATGTCTAATGTCTATAAATTCTGTTATAATGTCTAATCTCAATCTCTTTCTGACTGTAGTTTGATAAAAATGTTACGTTTTAATCTATGTCTAAGCAAAGATAATTTCATTATTAATTATTAATAGATATTGGTGAATTATAATTCTATATCGGGTGTTATTTCTATAACTGGAATTTCATGTTAAGATATACTTTGCGATTATACAGTCGAATTTCGACCACTGCAACGGGTGACTAATAAATAATTACAAATCATGAACGGCGCGAGCGCCACGCCATAACATTATAAATAAATATGTTTCCTCAATCGTAATTTTTGAAATTTATTGATATTTTATCCTGTTTTCCTAACAATAAGATTTCGCTGCAGCCCCGCAGAAACTCAACATTCAAGGGAAATGACTGAATATATTACATTTTCCGCTCCTTTTTTCCTCAATGCCGACAAAATTGCGCGCTCTATACTGCAACCTCACAATTTTTACAGGAAAAAGTAGCGCTAGAAAAAGATGTATGCGCGGCGGAAGATCGCGCCTCGGAATTGAGTATCGGTGAGTTCAGTCATGACGTGCAGTTCTCTATTAGGTATAATATAAAATTATACATGTAAGGTAAGTGTGTGAGATGTTTTTATTTGGTTAACATTACCGTTATTAAGACTTTATTCATTTAACATTAAATACTTTATATTTATACAAACAGTACCGATACTCGCAGCGAATAAGGTTATCCGTTGTAAAAAAATCCTAATAACTAAGGGATGATTTCAGCAATTTTTATAAGCGAAACAGTGATAGTTTTGTTTGGCTTTTATTAAGAAACATATGTGTTTCTTAATAAAAAAACATAACTTTTAATTCCTTTTACCATCAATTATCTTAAAAATTTTAACTAGTATCAGACGGTCCGATGACTCTATTGCTGAAATAGCTGAAATTGGGCGTAATCCGAGATACTGCTTTGCTCAATGCGTTTAGATTTGTCATTCCTACTTATTATTAGACCTTCAGAAAGCAGCAAAGAGCAGCATACGTTCTACGTTTGATGTCTATAGATGCTTATGTCCAGGGCGACATAGAGATGACGTATTGTCAAATTAATAGGTTAACTAAACTAATATTTTATTGTGTTTATTGTATAAAAAAGTTCTGAAAAAAAATATTACTACCTCCTTTTTTAAAGTTTAAATGTAACATAAGGTTAAGTCATGTTAGGTAAAGTGAGTTTTTTGAGAAAATATTTGCATAATTGACTAGCTAGAATACTACCACTAGGTAGAGTTGACGGACACACGTCTAATATAATTTAATTTAATAAAATCATCATGACTGCGCAGTGCTTAAAAAGACAACTTTGTTATGGTCATAATAAACAGAAATGTATTTCGTTTACCGATAATATAATATATATAATACCTAATATGGTGATTGTAATAGTCTATTGAAACAAACGATGTTCATGTTACTTATCATATTGTATAGAGATGTTACTTTAATTTAATTTAATCAACGAATACCTACCCCTTGAAAAATATCACTTTTTAAAGTAGATAGGTACTATTATAAGTACGTTTGTATTAAATTGATTGTAATGTTTGTAAATATGTTTGTACGTAATGTTTGCGAATAGAAAATATGTAGGTATACATTTAATCTTAACTATGTTAGTCTCTCATAAGTAGGTATAATCAAATAGATGTTAAAAATATTTTGATAGCGGTCATATAACAATTATTAACTAACAATTTGGAGAGACAGGAGTTATAGCGGTCTCATAGTCGGTCGGAGAGTCTTAGATAATCTTTTAATTAACTTAAAAAAACAACTTTTATATGTTGAAATTAAAAAATCGCTGAAAAGATTAAGATCCTACCTCAAGTTGACTCATTGCTGCCCTGAGATTTAAGTATATCTTCCTTACCAAATCCTTCAATATTGGCAAAAACACAGCAGCGCGTAACGCTGTCGCTCTTTGGTGCCTGGGCACGAGAATGGGGCCCGTTAAAAAGTATATGGGGCTTAAGTCTGGGGCACGATCTCCTTCTCCTAGTACGAGTTTATTGCAAGTCCTCAAAACAATCACTGTTTACATTTACGCTCATGTATTGTTTGAGTGAATAACACGAAAAACTAAACGGTCGTTTCGAGAAAACGTAACAAAGAACTTGTACTAAGAGTACCGAGCACGGGCTCCGTGTTTCCTTATTGTAAAGGCTGAACTATTTGTGAGACATGTCCTCGGTCAGGGTGGCGCAACTCCCGCAACGAGGCGGAGGCGGCGCGCGAGGCGCTGCAGCGCGGCGAGGCGGAGCGCGCCCGCCAGCGCGCCGCCACCGCCGAGGCGCGCGCGCAGCGGGACCACGCTTACAATAGGGTTGCTATTAACACTCTAATACTGTATTAGTATGCCCTAGTGTTGCCAACTATTTAAAAACTTTCCACTTTAAGATTAAATACTTGTTTACGCTTATTCATCTCTCTAGCGACACGTGTGGGAGATCTCATTTCCGCATCCTGCTTCTTGATGCTAATGCCTATTGATTTCAAATCATTTTACTTCTTCTGAAAGATAGTAAACATTTTTTGAAATGCTTGAATATTATCATTTTTTCCTAGATTACTAAGCCATTATTGGTATTTGAAAAAAAAACCGTTTGAAGTTTTTTACAATTGGTTCATACACCTAATATACTAAAAGAAATACCCTATCTAAAAGATTAAATTGCTTAAACCTACCTATACATGCAACCGCTCCTAGCTTAATATAAAATTTAATTAATCGTACTAATTAATTGCATTGCACGCTTATAAGTATTTCCATGATGCCCTGTAACTCCAGCTGAACTTGCTGGAAGAGGAGCTGGCGCAGCACGAGGCGCTGCTGACGTCGGCGGAGGCCGAGCTGCTGGCGCTGCGCCGCGACGCCGCCGCCCGCGACCAGCTGCTGCACCACACCAACGAACGACTTCGCCTGGAGCAGGAGTTAGTTGCTTCAGTCGTATCTATCCTTCGAGTTGTCTGTGTGATATTCAATCATATAAACTTTGGGAAGAACTCAATATAGGGATAAAGATTGGCTGAAACGTCGTGAATCGTGACTTGACGTAGTCACATAGTTGACAAGCAAATGTATTTTCTTATTACTTTTGACGGTTATTTATTAACGTGTACTTTCAAGCTAATGCTTCATGTGAATGAAAGGTTTGAAAATACTTTAAAAGTCATTTCTTGCTTACTATCCATTTTTTATGCTATATTTAGCTGCCAAATTGAACTTTATTCCGATGCCAAATTGAACTAATTTCTGAAGCAGAAATCGGTCAAGTGTTTGACAACTTGCACGATGAAATCCCGAACTGTAAAATGATTAATACAATATTTATTTATATGTTCGATTTATTTCATTACTAAATTATGGCACCCTCAGTTGACTTGCGCTTGGCCGGTTTTTACTATCACGGAAAACAATCAATACTACTCAACCAAGCTAACTAGACGAATGGAAGGAATGCGGTTTCCCTCCCCGGTCCCGCCTCACTCCCCGCTTTTGTCCTAGTACCGTTCGCACCTAAACTCGCTTATCTGTTTTGATTTTAAATAATAAAATAAATGAGTAAGTATTAATTTGTTGTACTCATTAGTATTTGTTACAATTTTAACCACAATAAGTAAAAAAAGCGTTGTTTAAGTATAAATATATATATAAATTATTGAGACAGAAATTTATTAAAATTCACATATTATTGATATCGACATTTCACAAAAAATCATTATTGCTATTTTTTTTGTCATCAGTACTCGCGAGGCTGCGAGTGACGTCACGTTTGACATTCGTCTAGTTAGCTTGGTCGACTTATAGTGTTAATGCTTAGTGCGAGGGCGCGTTCCGCTTTGGAATGCTCGGCGGCGAACGCGCGCGGCTCGCTGGCGGCGGCGGAAGCGAGCGCGCTGCGAGCGCAGCTGGCGCAGTGCGAAGCGGAGCTGCGGCGCGCGCAGGAACAGCTCGCCTGGTGGCCAAGACCACTCACCAAGTACGCACAAACATAAAAACTAATTAATTTTATATGTAGGTATAGGCTTTCAGGTTGGCGGAGTAGATTGCAATCTAATTTGATGTTAATAAGCATGTATATAACACATAGATATAAACCTTAGCTCACAAGAGGGATGGAACGACCTGAATCAAATTGTATAAAAATGAATACTTCGTTATTTACACATACTGTTTGACGGACTGTACATTACTAATGTACTTATATTAGGTACGTAGTACCTAATATAAGTACATTTTATTTTATAAGCGACTTTCGACTGCTCCTTTTCCCCCTTGGTGAGATGTAGTGATATTTTTTCCAACTAATCTACCGCGAGTAATGTATGTCTCCTAAATTAATTCTACTATAGGTGTTGTTTATCTATATGAATCACGTTTTTATTAGCTTAATGTTCTTGTAGGATGCTAGGAGCGGCTCGGTCGTGGTTCCGGCATCCGATGTCCCTTCCCGAAGCAGTCATGTGGTCCCTGATCCCTTCCAGACATGGATGCTAAAGCCAACTCTTTAAACCGTTTCAAATATGTATAAATTAAACCGGTAGAACATATAAACGGTATGAACGCTAAAGACACGTCACGTAGATTATTTTCTCAGGTTTGGAATTGTATGCAAAAATATCCCAACATGATTCCATCAGAATTGTTTGACACTATAAAAAAACTAGCGATAATAACTGTCACTTAAGCCATCGTCTATAGAATTTTGTTCCACGCATGAATGCAAAAATTGGGAAAGGTAACTTTTTTTGATATAATATTGTTGATAGCTTATTCATTTTGACTCTGTTTTCTAGGGTTTGGTAAGTAAGACGATTTATTACGATTATTTTAATTTCTAATATACATTTTGTTTCATAGGTTATATAACTAGATCTAGTTTCTAGATATCAATGTTTGCTAGGTAAGTTTCTTTGAAGTAGTTTTATAAGGGTTATTGTAAATTTAATTCAATAAAAGTATTTTAATTTGAATTTTCTTTTTAAGGTAATTACACAACAATCTTGTGTAAATCTATCGAAATTAAACTGAAATAACTTTATTTCGAGCACACATATGTATTCAGTTTCAAGTATTGTTTGTCATTGTCATAGATACCATATGAGGCCTACCATTTGATCATAGACTATCCTACACTACAACACTTCACAAAATCAAAGGAGCTACTTCAATTAATTGACCGTAAGCAAAGCTATTTACATGTTTATGTTCGTTAGTAGATGAATGAGCAAAACAAAGCAAATGAAGAACGTCGTTTTCTATTCTATAACACTTTATTACACATTTTAATTTAATTTTAAGACTTGTCAAAATCCAAAACGCTAGTCGTCGCTTTTTAAACTTTCATCACTTTGACAGCAAACAAGGTTAACGTACTGGTTTTGTGCTGGTAATTTGATTTTTTTTTTAAGTTTAAATTCATCTGCAGAGATCTTGTCCTATAACCGTGCAGTTTGGCAAAAATAATAACAAATATGCATAATATATTAAAATGCGGCAAAATTAACTTTATGCAAATAAAACTGAGAAGAAAGATAAAAGTCCCGTATTCTAGGGATTTGTTAAGTAATAAAAATATACGATTTAGCAGTCGGGACCCAAAATTAGGAGGATTTGGGTACTTAGTTACTTTTCATATAGGTACGATGATTCGTATAATGGTTGCATTAAATGAAAAACGGTAAAAACCTCAGTTCTATTTTAAATTCTCTAGTCAATGATACTCCACTCGATATGGTTGTCAATATTTATTTAACAGAATATAGCATTTGTTTCGCCATATTGGAATTTCATTACTGTCATACCTTAAATGACATTTGGAATATTAAGAAGTGTCGATTGACATAAGAATCATCAACATCGGCTCACGCGTTTGGTTTCTAGAGTGCCACAAAGGACAATCAAACACCAACTTACACTGTTCTTGTATTTGGCAAAAATGTTTATAGTAACGCCGTAACGTCACAAGCCGCAAGAGTATGATGGCGTAGGTTTCCGCGTGGAAATTAATATAGTTGATATGCACTTTTTGGTTTTAAAATTTAAATAAAAATCTTGTTGTTTCTTACCGTTATATTAATCATGCAAACACTACAAAATGCACTTCTAACCTATATAACTGCCGTGGCAATTGAGACACGTTTAATTGGCATAAATCAGGACGATCTAGCTGTCTCTAGGTGCAGGATCTGGATCTAAGAGGGGGAACTTTACAAACAAATGCACAACTCGTTATATTTAACTTTGACAATTGAAATGATGAAGATGGTAAAAAAGTGGGCAGGGGCGGCACTTTTTAAGTTTTGAAACGCCAAAAAAAATGAAAATCCGGGTCTGGATGTTTAGATGTACAAAGCCAAAATTCGTAGGTATTCATTCACTCTTCGCAGGTATTCATTTGACCGGCGTAGAAAGCGGATTGTTATTGTTGCGGTTCTATTAGTTTCCAAAATCACCAACATATTTATATCAAGGAAGATCTCGTGTTATATTTGATGGTGATCACAAAATAAGTGCTTGACATATCATGCATGTCACATATACACATTCCTGCCAATTTCGTGGGGAGGGAGGTGGGGAGGGGAAGGACTACAAAATATCAAGGTTCACGTTACGTCACAATTCTTTTCTTAGAGGAATAAAACGAATTAATGCACATTTCAAGATATCTTCAAATAGAGCGCATACCGCTTTTAAATCTCACACGTGGCGATGTTGATTAATTTTTATTTTACTTTCTATTTACAAAAAGTGATAGAAATCCGTTGTTATGAATTACTAAGTGAAAACGTGAGGGGGAGAAGACGTCGTCTTATTTACGTACTTGCTTACTTAGAGGAGTGAAGAGGGTAAAATTGATAATAATAGGTCACGTAATAGGTACGTTCCCTAATGTTTTTATTCTTTATAGTGTGTTCAGAATATTCGCAACAGAATATATTAATTATTACTGTCGTTTAGATAAGGGCATTGAATGGATCGTTTTCGTAAAAGAATTAGACAAATTAATTCAATCTATTGATTATCACAAAGGTTGCAATATCACTTTTCCTTTTTGTTAAGGTATTTACAATGTTATTTTTTTATCGATATAAGTAGTGAACGCGCATGCAGCCCACAAGACGGTAAGTACGTAGTCACTGCAGCCAATGAAAATCTGTAATCAGCCGTAGATACGATAAGTTCTACATGTCGTAGATCACAGATTTGTAGCCACCCTTAAAGCCTAAGTTAGTTGCCTCGTGGGTACAAGTGAATTTTTCCTACCACTTCCTTCATTAGGTACGAATGTTATTGCTGTTATTAGGCAGATGTACCTAAGCGCTACCTCCATTTAATACTAGCTATTACAGCGGTAATTACTTATTCCTTAGATTGAGTTTCTTTCTTTTCATTTTATTTTTTATTCTACCATCATTAAAGTTGACCCCTTTCTTTATAAGCCCCCATTGCACAAACTAGCGTCTAATAATGTTTCCTACTTTAAAATTATATAAATGTTAAGTCCCTTACCCGGAGGGCTAGGGCCGATAGGATCGCTAATAATTTACGAAGCGGGGTGTGTCGTGCGTCGCGGCGCCAGCCCTGCCGACGCCGCTGAGTCAAGGGCTGGAGCCGCCTGGCCCGGTGCCTGGCGGGCTGGCGGGCTGGCGGGGGAGACAGGTACCAACCGACAGGCGACTCCTTTATTAGTTCAATTATGGGGCTTTTTATTATCGGGCTATTGTTTTGTTTAATGTCGCACGGGACTTTGCAATGAGGTTGAATTAATATTTCCGTTTTTGACTACTAAAGTGTACCTACAACTAAATTGTGGTGAGTTATGCATTTACTACATTTTGCTAGATTATAGAGTTGTGGTTGACCGCGATACCAACTGGTTATGTCATATCATACGCTTGGAGTACGCTTTTTACTTTATAATTTTGAAATACCAAACTAGCATGCAGTCCACCTGAATGTTAGTGTTGAGACTGCCATCCACGGACTTCTGAACAAGGGTTCTATCTAAAGTCGATCATAGATGCGTTGCTACTCCCGAGGACTAAGATGGTTGTCACATATCAAAGTGAGCCGGCAATCACACCCTTCTACCGAAATACACACTATAAATACGTGTGGTGGTGGTACCTCTCCGGTCGATTACTACACTTGTACTTCATTAGTTACCTAATGTAACCAACGCCTATGTTAAGAATAAGCATACACACTTATAATTTTAAAATTGGCTCAGTGTTGTTTTACATGAATACTTTATCTTCTTTAATGTTCTAAGTAGGTTTAATGACTAATATCTATCTACTGAACCGACTTATGACTTGAGAATTATCATTAGGTCAGTCACAACTAGTTCAATTTTGTATACCTAATATGTATTATTCATATACTTAAATCTACTTCGTGTATCTAAATTGATTTAAAAACGTGTAGGGACATAATCACCGATTTTAAACCTGTTCCGAATCCGGTTCAAATCGAGATTGAGTGCCCTCTGATGTAGTAAAATCTTCCAAATTTTGATTCGAATGCAAACTCCGTTAAAGTTGCGACAAATCTTACGTGAAAATGATATCCGCAATAACGGTAAGGCAGGTCATGAACCGAACATTCGATAAATATTATAAACCCTTTAAACTCGTAATACTACGCAATTTTATCAAGGGTGAGGGTAGGGGTTGTTTTTAAATGTAAAATTGTAGTAAGTCCGCCAATGTGGCGCGTAGAGCGCGGCGCCACACGCGAGCAGCGCCGCGTCGCCGCCGACTGACTCACCGCGGTTGCCAACTTGCCACACTGGACTGCCTGTCAAATAAACTTTCTAATTACGATTGTTTACTAGGTGTACAAAGTAGAAGAGGAAAATGAACAAGTAATTATTTATTTACTGATCCTAAGGTCAGTTATTAATTTTAGATAGGGTTTGGATGATGAAATTGTGTCGAGAATTCACAAAACTAAATAAAAATTATGACACTCAGTTGTTTTCGAGGTTTTATTGCTTGGTTCTCGTACATAACTTACTTTTCGACTTTTTCACAACAGTTCACAATTTTAGTCAACACTACTCCTCGACTGAAAATAAAACAAAATTATTTACTTACATTAAGCACATTTGACTGAACTGCTACGTTGCTTAACATATTTAACTCATAGTTATATAATATTTACTCGCGGATTATAATTTTATTGATAATCCCCCTGGCGGATCTGGATTTTTGTATTGGAGGAGGGTAGGAAGCTTAACCAAAACGAAGTCAGACAACACTCTTGATGAATTCAAAGAATTTGATGGGATAGAAAAGATAGTAAGACAAGCCAAAGTAAGTAAAGTAATCAACAATACGTTAATTATAAAAAAATAATTATCATTATAAAAAAATATTTTTAATAAATAATTATTTATAAAAATTCGCCCCAAAAATAGTAAGGCACTTATATAGAATGAGTCACAAGTAAAATTAGATCGGCTTATAACCAAAGTGTACCAATCATCTTACTTATTCCCCAAAATGCGTAAAGTTGCTATGACTCACCCGCCCTGAAGGCACTGAAACATTTCTACGTTAACCCCGCGCACTGAAACAAATAGGATCACGTCCAATAAACCCTGACTCATCTTTACTTACATGCAGCATAGAAGATACCAAATCTTAGTAATTCTACTTATTTCATAATAGTCGGCTGAGATGTAAATTCCTTTTCACTAGTCCCACTGGTATGGTCATTTACCTCCGTTTACTGGTTTCAAATTTTATTTTAGAACAAACATTATTTACCTTACCTGATAGTGATAAAGTAACATAGTAAATTTTAGTAATAATTATAAATCGAAATTGTATTATGGATATTATTTACACTATGCTTTTCAGATCCAAAGTTAAAGAAAAAACGCGGGAAACTACCTATGATGTTTGTGTGTTTTGTTACCCTCTCGCTCTAACACGTGCAAAAAGTTTTAAATTCACAACGCGCATGCGTGTGTCCGTATACGTCACACATACCCATGTGACATCGAGCGGCCAATGGCGAGGCTGTTTCAGTTGTGTGTTGCACCTTACGTACACACACCAGTCTGTTTATCACAAATTTGACTTGCCTGACGTAGTTTTCTAGTTGACGACGTTGACGTCTAACGAGTTACCGACCAAGTCGTTCGACACTTTGGTTAAAGAGACGATCAGTTTTCTAATTCGATTCGGGACTTGCATTCGCGATATACGCCTTGGCATTTCTAAAGTTTAACATATAAACATTTAAAGTGAAACAACAACACTGCAGAGTATTAATATAACCTGTTCGTCAGTTCTTGGAATTGTGCATGGTGTGTTCGAGACGAGACCTTGATAACTAGTTCCTTGGACGAGCGGAGACAGTTATTATAGGATCATGCCCGAGGAGGTACGTCTTTAGTTTACGTTTTGTGGAATCGAGCGTGCGGTGCGTACCGTAATATCGTTAAAAGTGAGGTTGAGTGCGTTCAAAGTTCATTACAGAAAACGAAACTGCGAAGTGCGAATCGGCCTGTGCTATGACGATGTTAAAATAAATGTGTGCGATCGAGGAACACCGTGAGGTGTCGGCCGAACCGCGTTCGTAATATAGTGCGATGGACACCGCCGGAGGTAACCGTGTCAAACAAATTGCATGACGTTTTTGATCTAATTATTGTTGTTGGTTTGACAAATTGACACCCGCGCCTGCCACCTTGCACTCGTTTCAAACTTAGTTTACTTCCTTATTTGCGCTGCGACGGAGCAAGCTATGACTGTGCACTCAGGTGTAGTGTATCTGCAACAGTAGATTTTGGATTATTAGTGTAAATAATAACCTTTGTAGATGTGTTAGTCAGCCCAGTGTGTGCGAGCTATAAATATCGCAGGAGCTAGACGCTCTGCCGTCCATGGAAGATATACGGGCGTTCTGTTACTGTACATTACAGCTATAATTACATGTTAGTTTAACTTCTTTTCTTTCTATGTAGTGCTTGCATGCTAGTATTGCAAAAATAGTCCGCCTTGTAGTGCACTGTTCCTAATTTGAACATAGTAGTATGTATAGGTTAGATTGGGTATATTATGTATGCATTTCACCCGCATGCATGAGTTTTTACTCTGACTGCACAAAATCCTAGATGTTAGACATGCTTGTCGGGCTAATATTAATACTTCATAGACCTATTTCACAGTTTCCATGGTATTGGACCACCTCGCATACCTAACATAACCTGTGTACCATCTTTTTGTTTTAATTTTGATTGCCACATTTGTAAGTGATAAAAAATTAAACAAATAACAAGGATTATTTATAATGCTGAATAAATTGGGTATGGCAAATACAAAAGTTTTACTTTATATAAGTTACTATATCACATCTCTCTCTTTAAAAGAATGTCAATGTGACGATGCAGAATTAATGCAGTGTTAAATTTTAGCAAACAATCAAGATTCCAACAGGATTCCTATTCAAGATTGACCTAAATTCTGTTAGGCATATTAGGTTTTCTTTTCATATATGTACCTGATTATAAGGCAGACAGGCCACCTGATGGAAAGTAGTCACCGTCCCCTTTGGACATTTGCAGCACCAGAGGAGTCGCCAGTGCATCGCCTGCTTAAAAATATTTTATAGCGAACACATTAACAATATGATTATTATAACAATATATTGACAGCAGTTCTGTTATAAAGTAAAAATATGTAACAGTTCTGACCATAAAGTTTTCATTTTTTTCTTTTTTGTATTTGATATAGTAGCTGTAGAAACATATGCATTGTGTAATTGTTAACAATATATTAGAGTTTAAATATAAAGTAATAAGCGCTGAAAAAATATATGACAACCCAACTTAATTTTACTTTTTTCTTAATATTTGTACTTATTAAAATTATTAATTAGTATTAAATACTTTATTAAATTTTCAAGTATCTACATATAGTTACAAACAGACAGACACTGGAAATTGAATAATACAGTTCCATATTTACCCTTTGGGTAAGGTTGGGACTTAAAAATTTCAAAAATAAGATTTAGTTCAACGGTTGCCCCCTTGATTAAGGGTCTATTACTACTGCACTTAGTAGTTTATAGATCATTTAAGAAAATAAAGCATTAGACAGATCTCTTTGTACCTGCTACATGCTTCATTCACATTGATTTAGAATTTTGCACATTTAAATTTTTTCAAAAAGATGCTTACTTGAATAATTTCTTAGGTATATTTATGTACATGGGTTAATACCAATACTGCCATCAAAATACAGAAGCGGTATCTCAAAAAAAAAACATTATTTTATTTTTATGGTTCTGCTTGAAAAATTGTGCACCTTATGATATAAGCAAAACAATGGTAACTTAGTTAAAACATATTAAAAAAAGTTCTCTCAATTTACTTTGCGATACAAGGAAATGACTTTCACATAACATCAATATTCTCAAAACTTACTTCAATTGAATTACCGTTTTTGTGCTTCTGGGGGCAGTACACAAATTGGTTGTAAAGCAAATCTTTACCAACAATTGTCAGGAAAGGAGTTTTATACTTTTAAAACCTTCCTTTCAAATTGTTATATGTATCTGGTGTAGTATATACATATGATGTCAATAGTAATAGGTCCGGTTAAAACAGGTTGTAGACCCCTGCCCCTGCATAAGCAAACTTGAACCTGTCCCAATATATTCCGGTTAAGATGCCTTGTAATTATGTATGTACCTTTACAAGAAATTTCAAAATTAAAGTATATCTTAATATAAGTGAATTGACTGTTGATCAGTTCTATAAAACCAATCTAAGTAGTGAGAAGTGTCTGTTTGTGGAGACATAAAGAGCATCTCCATACACCGCAGTCTATATTTGTAAAAAAAAAAAGATTGATAGAATATGCTATTTTTTATTAACTCCATATTAATCTTGCTTTCTATGACCATAGGTCCAAAAAGAGATGTAACTTACATAAATATGATGTGTCTAAGTCATATTCTTGTTAAATTATGTTAAAAAAAGGTTATCATTTCCTTTGATAAATATTTAAATTAGTACAATATATTCAACATTAATCTTCACTTGATGTTATTGTTGTTTTCATTAGGTGCTTATTGTTATCGGTACGATTCATTATAAGTTTGTGATTTTCACAAACATCATTTATTTAAGATCTTATGGCACTAATAGATACCCTACAGCATTGAAAAATTATATATCCTCAAGTTGTATCCCTTTCTTATACTGGAATACAGTTAGCTTAACTAAATGTACCATTATTGTTTTTTTTTTAATGAAAATTTCGACAAATTTCTATTTCGGCATTCTAATCTTGACCATAGTGAGTTATCCAAACATAATTTTCATCAATTTTTGACCAGTGATGCGAAGGTGCTGTCAATTTGAACTAACATAGTTGTTTATTTGAATTATTTTTCATATGTTCTTACTTCATGGTATGGTTTTATGAGCCCTTAAACTTTGTTTTTTAATTGTTCATTCAACTGTTCAGAGCAAGTTATAAATCATACAATACAGTAATTAATACTGTATTGTATGATTTATATTTATTTATCTAGGGAAAGTCAATAAAGGGGAAACTTATTTTTAGAACGTATAGCTCCCATTATTTTTATATTGCTAACATAGGCATGTAGAGTTGTCAAAGATATCTGTATTATAAAATTCAACCTGCTTCTAAGTCACTTAATGATTAAGTAATTTAAATATGATGGTAAAAAAATATTGAAAAGTCTGTTTGGTTGGTGGTCACAGTCATCAAGAGTAGTAACATGACATGTTTAACTTCAGACAGAACAAATGTTCACATGGTGTCCATATGATGTCCATGGGCAGCAGTAACCAGTTACCATTAGATGAACCGCATGCTCGTTTTGCTACGTTGAAAGTATAAAAACATAAAAAAGATTAACCTACCTTATGCTGTTCTAATCTAAAGATATTAAAGTATATTTATTCACTTCATCCTTTTGTAATCCGTTAATTTTTTTGTAATAGTTGTTATAGTTCTATAACCAAAGGAAAAAGACTGAATACCATTTTGTAATCTCAGGTGTTTATCCATCATCCACACAAAGCTATATCTCTTGAAATCTAATACATGTACAATTTATACTAATATTATAAAGTCAAAGAGTTTGTTTGTTTGGATAAATGCACTAATGTTAGGAACTACTGGTTCCAATTGAAAAATTCTATTTATTATTTATTGAGGAAGGCTATAGGCTATATAACATCATGCTTTGTTTGTTAGTCTTTTTTTCTATTCAGTAGCGGGTGAAACCGCGGAGGAAAGCTAGTTGAATATATTATATTGGATTACTATGGCCGCTATAACAACAAATACTACAATTTATAAAGATAAAAATCTGTATTGTTATCTTTCTGAAATCTCTATACAAAAACTGATATTTGTCATTTTTCGTTTTATCTATTATCTATTGAATCTTGATAGATCTTTAAATAATCACAAGTCATGTATCTATAACTATTATGATAACAAATATTAATATGAATAAGTAAATATTGGTGGTGCAGACGAGCCCTTCAAGTTCGGGGGCCAATTATTTTTTATGACAAAATAACGAAATTGCATGACACAATATTAAAAATATTACATAAAAAAATCGAGCGAGGAATAGATACAAAAGCCTACATATTAAATAACATTTTTTATTAAAACGAGTTACATTTTTTACTGAAGCAAACGGATGTAAATGTAAATTAGATTATTTTTAAAACAAATGATTTAAATTTAAAACATAGCATTCTATATAGGGTATTTTTTTATGTATTTTCGCCTAAGTGATGGTAATAATCACGAAAAAAATCCTTATATTTACAGTAAAAAAACAATTCTAATGATGTACAAATTGTACACAAAAATTATGTTTTCATTTTGTGCGTCCTAAAAATAAAATCTTTGATTTAGTGAGCGACGTGTCAACTATCAATCAGAGATCAGCATTCGGGGGAAATCTAATAAAAAATTGTATGAAAACATTATAGCTGCTATTAAAGCTACTACATTTAATCTCTAGAACTACCAACGTGCCGCGGACGTGTAAGATGTGGAATGAGCTTCCTCCTGAGGTATTCCCGGTGCGCTATGACATGGGGCTCTTCAAA
>DWLI01001013.1:0-17348 GCA_018249915.1 Cecropterus dorantes dorantes | reverse complement strand
GTCACGTAGTGCACTGAATGTTATATGTGGATGAAGTAAATGCGTGATCAGCTATGTGCGGTCGAAGACCGTACATGAAGTTCGATATGAATGTCCATTGGGGGCTAAAACTACTTGCCATTAGATTCCCTGCATGCTCATTTGTTTCTTTAATATTATAAAAACAGATAGGTAGAAAAATAAATGGTCAACTCGATGTATTACAACGTTCGATGTCCTACAATGTCATCAATGTGTATAAAAATCAAAGTATCGAAATTGCCTTATTATCAATTTAAAAGTTTAATATGGGAAAGATACTTTAGTATTACATTTTACCATTAAATTTCTATTCTCTTAGTGATACCAAACACGAAAGAAATATTGATCTCGTGTCTAGTTCACGCGACACTCGTGTCTCACCTTCTTCTTCCTGCGCTCCTCGGCGATCTGCCTGCGGGTCTTGGTCCAGCCCATCTTGAGCGCGTGCACGAGGCGCGCCACGCGGCGCTGCTCGTCGCGCGACGGCAGGAACGAGCGCTTGTGCTCGGGGAAGGCGCGCAGCGGCGTCGCCAGCACCTCGCGCGAGAACCACTCCACCCACGGCTGGAAACAACCAACTCTACTGTACGATTCTCCACATTATACTCGAATATCTCAAAATCTCTATTTTTCATGTATTTTTCAGTTATTAACAAATTGACGAATGAACACACCATGACAAATAACAGTGAAAAGGGAACTGAACTGTTTAATCTTTACAGTTTTATATATATAAGAGTGGTTCGCCTAGTATATGCAATTCAGCCATATTCAACCTTTTCTCCAAGTACTCCAAATACTCATTTGTTTTAAATTGAAAATATTATAACTCAACAATAGCAAACAAACACAAAAGAATATGATTCATTGACAAAATAAGGAAAGACCTGTTTTTGACAACTTTCTACTGACACTTTTATATAATGACAATCATGATAAAAATGTTAATTATCAAGTGTCTAAGTTGTGCACGTACTGCTTCACTCTATGCACAATTAGCAGTAACCTTCCCTCAAAGAAAAATATATATAATAACTGTCTGAAATGACTATAAATAATACAATTTATGAATATAAAAAAAAATTAAAACAATCACAATACCTCATACTCCTCATGTTCTGCATTGGGCACCCTTCCAGCTCGTATCCTTTCTATAAGCTGCAAGTCTTCTTTGGAAAGAATGATATCCTGTCCAGTGGCAGGATCCTTCACAGTCCTCCAAAACTCTGGGTCCTCACACTTCCTGTAAAAGAAATCCACATCCAATTACATAAATGTTGTAGTATGATCATGAATACATTTATTTATGTCAGGTCATAAGACTTGGAAAGAACAACGTAAATCGCGAAGTCGATAGACATATACAGTCAGGCTGGGCAGAAGTTTGAAAGTTTCGTCGAGTCCTCTTGTCGCCATTATCACAGTGTCACAAGGCTACGGAGATCCTGCAAAGAACCAGAGTATCCGACATAGCTGTAAGAATCAGCAAGCTGAAGTGGCAGTGGGCTAGTCACATATGTCGCAGAACCGATGGCCGATGGGGCAGGCGAGTTCTAGAATTGAGACCAGGAATCGGCAGACGTCGTTTAGGACGCCCTGCGGCTCACAGGACACATGACCTTAAGAGGGTCGGTGGTAGTGGCTGGATGAGAGCAACGGAGGACCGAGCACACCTTGTGTTCAGCAGTGGAATGAAAGAGACTGATGTGATGTTGTACTTAATGATCTCACTTTTAAAATATCATCACTGAATAAGCAGTATTGAATTTAGCACTGAATAATGCCATGAAGATATATAAATTATTTAAACAAAATTCTTTATTTTACTGCTATAAAGATACCAAGCAAAACATACCTTAAAAACTCATCAATCTGGTCTCGCTGGGGTGGCTTGCCGATGCGCTGGCCGTCCAGATCATATCCAACATGTGAGTACTCATTGTACCACCACATGGGAATGTCTCCCACTGTGTTCACACGGTCTTCTTCATCTGAAGTATCTCCAGACTCGTACTCATCTGTTGAAATACACTTATTTTATGGTCACAGTACTAAATGTGTTAATTCATTGAATCAATCAAATTATTGCTCAATAGCATTTTATAACATTAAATAGGCAGTTGAAATACAATTTTAAAATGATATGAACTAGAATTTATTTAGACTATAGCAAGGTATTGACAAATGATATAAAACATACCTTTTTGTTGAACAGGCTCTGTATGCACCCTGGCCTCTTTAATTTTGTCAGCCAATATGTCTAAACTATTTCCTGAATATCCTTTATTTTCCTTAGCTAGTTTTTGTAACTTTACTTTCTGTTTTTTTCTAAGTCTTTCTTGTGTAGTCTTTTTAGAATCGTCACCAGAGCCTGATGGTGTGGGCACGGTGCCCGATTCTGCTCCACTGTCATTACTGTCCTTGTGGTCACCATTGGAATCTTCCTCTTCATGACTGTCTTCTTCTGAACTTGTACCTGATTCACCTTCATTGCTGTCCTCCTCTGTTCCTTCTTCATTCTAATAAAAAAATTAAAAGTATATCTTCCTCGTTCTAAAACAGTATATTATATGTAAGTATATTTATGGTATATTTTAGAAAATGTTGTACTTACTGATGAACCACTTGTTTCCTTCTCTACCTCATCATCATCAAGGACTGAATCAGCACTGTCATCATACAACACTTCCTACAAAACAATAAGAAATAAGTTAAGATGAAATATTAATACAACTGCCAACTGCTTTGCACACTTCAACTATCTATATCTGCACAAAGTACATACTAATATTATATGTACAATGCGCGTTACTGAACCATCCAGAATTCCTCCCTCCCCATGAAAACATAAAAACAATTCAATTATTACTGCATGAGTTTATTGCCTATGTTTCAATAAATATAAATAATTCATAAAAGACCATGCACTTAAAAACTTCTACTTATCGAAATTAGTAAGGTATGCATCATTATAATGTAATAAAAATTACATTTCCCTAATTATTGTAGATTTAACGAGGGGATTAAAAGGATATAAAATCATTTACATCTCGTTCGCCGTCGGACGCAGCCTCCGCGTCTTCATGCTCGGAATCCGTGGGGTCCTCGGCGTCGTCCACTTCATTGGCAAATAGGTCTTCATCTTCGTCTGAATGTATTTCCTCCTAAAATTAAAAATTGTGCACATTATGGTAGATATACAGAAATCACACAACGTCTTCGCGGTAACAAAACTAGTTAAGCACGAACTTCTTGTTTTGAAGATTCCGAAACTATCTCAGCTGATTTCTCGTCGGAAATTTTTCTTTTAACTAAACCAGTTTTAAATGGAGGCATTTTTATTTTTTTTTAATCATTAGTCACTTAAATTAATCAAATCATAGAACATTGTAAATTATTGTCCACAGTGTTTATAAAATTGGCACGTGTTCTCCACTCCACACCCGACTGACATTGACAGCATTGGCAATGACAAATAAAACGTCAGAACAATGTTTTCATATTATTTTTAAGGCCTTGACTTCGTGTCTTTTACCTTTTTTAGCTGATAAATATTGGAGAAAATATTTGTTTTCATTACTTGTTTGCTTATTTTTTTGCAAGTTTCATAGTTGCAAAACTGTCCACACTACCTAATTTTATCTTAGCTCACACAATGAGATTCTTGATTACCAACGTAAAAAAATTGTTCATGACATTGTAAAGAGTAGATGGACTATTATCTATCTTTAACTCGGAGTCAATCGTTTTACAACGAAGATAGTACCTACATCATTTCTTAACAAATTTGAATGAACTTTATTGATAAGAACCGAATTTAATAACCATAGATAAGGACCGAATGTCCAAATTGTACTGGTTCATTCATTCTCTATAGTCAATGTCATTAACGTCAGTTGAACAATTTCGTTTTGTTTCGTTCGCGCATTGTCGTGAACTCGAGGGGACTGTGGTGTTTAATTCTCTTTTCTTTTGGTTATGTTGTTTACTTGTGCCGTACGTCACGATTTGCTTCGCGCTTAACTATTTAACTGATTTATAAATCAAAACGTGCGCGCTACGCTTTGTTGTGATCGCCTACCGGTTTCACGCGGTCAGAACTATGTGTACTAGTATAGAAATTAAACTTTACTCATTTGATTTAAAGGCCACAGTGAACTGTTGAGATTCAATCGTTATTTTAAGTTCGCTCAACCGGACGCAGACTGTGGTATAGGCATTAATATTTTATTCGAATAAACGAATCGGGAAACCGCGCGGGGCCCTCGTATAATTAATAAAAAAAATCCGTCTGCCGGCGTATCAGTGTAGCGGATGCCGGGAAGGGTGGCAGTGTGTGTTGAGTGCGTGCAGTAAATGCGGTAGCGGCTCGGAGGCCGGCGAGGGTGCAGGGTGCAGCGATGTCGGGGTCGGCGAGCGGCGCCGCGACGCCGCCGGGCGCGGACGTCGCGCTGGACGAGCGCGACCTGGAGCCGCGCACGCCCATGAAGCGCCTCGGCTCCACCAGGAAGCTCGCCGCCTTCACCAGTGAGTTCTCTTCAGTAAAACTCTTTTCATTGCAAGCTGTATTATACTTAAGCTTTTGAAAAAATATTATATTTTTTGTTGCCATTTTGTTATAAATATTAATAACAATATTACAGTTAGGATAAACAAATTATCAATGCAATATTATTTTCAATTTTGCTCACTATCGTAGTAAGTATATGTAATTAGGATTTGTTTAGTCCCTGACTGACTATTTTGTTATTAAAGAAAGTTACTTTAATGTTATACACCTCCTCTTTATTTACCAAACACCTGTACTCGTATTTTAAGGACTAAATGTTTGAATCACACCTAATATAATCAACATACCCCTTATGGCTCACTGGACCATGGAATAAACATTGTCTTGTAAGGCATGCTTCAATTAGGAAAAAATATTGTAGGTTTAATTATATAGTGCCATAGTCTGAGGTTTCCTGAGTGCAACCTTTACACAATGACTGCCTTGTTCCCTTTCTGAGATTTGGCACATGTGTGCCAAGTTGCCCACACCATTCCAGACACGACATTCAAGAGGCTCTCTTGTGATAGCTAAACTGAAACTTTAAATATCTCTTATAATACTACAGCACAACTTCATTTATTTTTAACATTACAGTTTCATTTTTACTGTGTAAAAGCTTTTAGATATTACTTATAATAATAAAGTTTGAGTAAATTACTAAAAGATTTTTCACACAAATATTTTGTGTTTGCAATCAATTATTATCTAGAAAGTATTTTTTTTTACAAAACAATATATTTATGTCTTCATGCTTGGAAGTTTCCAAGCCTGTGTATTTAAATAATAGTATGCTTTATAGTGCATGTTTCTGTGTCAAATGTGGGTAGCATGTATCACAAGGTATGTATAGTATTAGCTTCGTTTATCATTAATCATTTTATGCATCATAAAACATACCTGTACATTACAAAATGACTGTGGTCAATTTATCCAATGTTGTCAGTGATCCAACGTATTTACGGTGCAGCTTATAGTTAATCTACTTATGTGTAATCACACTTGGAGCGAGCGGCCTCGCGATCGGTTGCGAACAGCGCGATTCCGCCTGCCTGATATTTAGCATCTGGAGCAGAGTTTTGTTTACGCGCGGTGAGAATTCCCTCTTATTTGGTTGATGTGTACCGAGACGCCGCCGGCCGCCGCCCCGCGCACCTTGCTCCCTCGCGCGCCGCACCCCGCGCTACACATCTAATATTAAATTGGGTACTCAATTTAATGAAATACCTACTCTGTACCTTGTTAGTGCTGAGAGCCAGACAAAACATCGTTTCTTTTATAAAGTATCCATCGTATATCGTATCGCACTGATGTATCTTTGGCTGAGTTATTCACAATTTGCACGTTTTAACTTTTGTACGTTTTATGTTTTAAACGATTATAACTTTGTAATAGTGACCTTAGTCCATATACTTTAAATTGCAACTGTTATACATAAAAATATTAATTACTCGTACAAAAGTAAATTATTATTTTACTATTAATATTGTGATGGTAAAGTGTGTAGTGAATCGCAGGCTGGAATATTCCACCATCAGTCATTATCTCCCGAAATGTGGCGCGCGATCGAGTTACATGTGCATTGTTTGCGCACACGCACGTGCCAATCAATGAGCGCCGATTAGCACGTCTGACTAATAATGCTAATGCTATATTATATTGAATATACCGATCATTAATATGTATAAAAGACGAGATCTCGTGCGTCGTCCCGCTCGCAGTCACTTGTCGGATTTTAATTTCGTCATACCAAATCTGGAAGACTTACGTCTTCCAGATTTGGTATTACTAGCAAAGACACTACAACTACAGAATTACTCGCAAAGATAGTCCCCATACGCGAGCAAGAAGATACCACACTACAGACTTTTAAGTTAAATAATAAATTTAAGGCTTTAAATGTATTTAGTCATAGAAGCAGTATTACAGTTAGTATATGTAGTATATCTGATGACACGGTAGTTCCCCCGCCAAGTCCAGCTGCAACTTACAATGTCAAGTGAAATTAAGATTGATAAGTTTTCGTTTAGTAACTGCTAGAAAACATTCTAAAAATATTTAGTAGGTCAAGAAGACCCTGCGTTGTTTTTCGAACGACTATAAAGTCGATTAGGGAATACCAACGATCAATGAAAATTGAAAATATTTGGGGTAAACAAGTTCATCTGTAACCACCTAGATGGCTAAACATAAATGTTGGTGTTGGTCACCACAATCACATAATGAATAGTTCAGCTAGTGGTCGAGCGCGCGGCGGTCCAAGGGCCCGCCGCTCTCGAGTGGCTCGACTAGATTCCATTGTCTTTACGGGCACAGTAACATAATGTTTCCGTTGTCGAGAGCATTTCCTTCGCGTCTTCTAATGAATAAATGATGTAATGTAATGCTGGAGTGTCGCGAGTGACTCGGTCATTGCTGGCTTCCTCTCCGCCCACGTTGCTCTTACAGTGAGTGCTCTTTATATTATAACAGATTCTTATAAAATTTCATACTATCCGTACTTTTGATATGACGAGTGGTATATAAAAAAAATCTGGGTTCTCATAATGCTTAACCGCTTACAGCAAGCTATTCGCGCGGCTCCGCCCGCTTCGGTCACGTCTACCACGGTTATAAGTATCCTGTGTGTTAATCCAGGTAACTATTTGTGTGCCAAATGTCAGCGAAATCTGATCAGTAGTTTTGCGTGAAAGAGTAGCAAACACATACATCGTACAAAGAGTAGCAATCACAAACTTTCGCATTTGTAATTTTAGTCAGATTAGTCTAAGAGCCTTACGAGTAAACAAAATGTAACGTAAAAAAATGAGTTAAAATTGAACTTACCATATAAATATGTTGATTCAGACTAAGTATATCGTCGAGAAGTAAGTCGCAATAGATTGTAAGAGTATTAGTTGTGTTAGTCGGCACTCATTGCGATGCGCGCGGCGTCGTGCGTGTCGTTGCCTCGTCGTCGTCGCCTCGTGGGAATCGTGACGGCCGCCACCACCTCTTTGTTAAACAAATATGCATTTATATTATCGTTATAAAATAAGTGTACCGAAACATGGAGTGCCAATGTAATAAATCTATATATTATATATAAAACTCTTCCGTTACTGAATGACTGACTGGCAGACAACGCACAGCCGAAACTACTGAGCGTAGAATGTTAAAATTTAGTATGAAGATTCCTAAGGGAGTCTATAGGAGCAATAAGAGAGGATTTTTCTAAATTCCACTCCGGAGGGTGTGAAAAGGGTGAGAAACTTTTATATGAAAGTTCTACACTGTTGACGTTAGTGACTTAAAAAATGGATTTTAGTAGGCTATATATATAACATCACGCTATGCTTATTCAATAGGTTTTTTCTTATGTCGTAGCGGGTAAAACCGCGAGGCAGGCCGAGGCACCTCTAGTTACAATACTAGAAACCCTCCAGGTCGGTACGAGATTGCTATGTATACCTCTTCCAGAATTTGTCTAACATAATTTCCTTGCCCAAAACTCTGTCCATTGGACTTATACTCTCTCATTCCAAGAGTCGTGCCCAGCAGTGTGACGATAATGGATAATCCACTGTCTCCTTGCAGTAATGTACACTCATTTAACTTAAATGAAGCTCTCGTTTGTGCATGACATCACTTGACCACTTTTCATCTCGTACATCTCGTAAGGGATTAGAACCAGTGATGGGCCGGATCGTAAAAGGACATCCGCGAATAAGTATTCGAATATGGATTGTTTATGTCTACATCTGTGAAGACGGATGTGAATCTTAACTTTTCCTCATTCGATATCGATGAGCGAGTCTTGACGACAGTTCACGACAGTTGACGATTTGCATAGTACCTACGCCGCACGCAAGAGAGTAATCATTTTTTTATGTTAGTATTGTTAAACACAAGAAATATAACACTAAAAAGGAAAAAAAAAACATATAATGCCTGCATTTTCTTGTTTTTCCCTTTTCAGTTAATCACTTATTTTTTGTAACAAAAATAAATTACAGGTAAAATGACTACGTTTGGACTACGGTTGGTTTATTTTATTTTAGGCATTCGGGTATTTTCCTTTCATAATAATTTATTTAATTAAATTAACAACTCATATAATTTAAACAAAATTTTTATGTACTTGAACACTGGTTTTGTATAGTTTAATCTATTTTTTAGTAACGCTAACACTTATTTCTTCATATGTACCTTAATTCATTTATCAAAACACTTTCATATTGTTAAAAACCAAGACAAAGCTGTAGTACGAGCACGCTCTCAGAAAGCTATTTCTGCGATCGAGCTCCGAAATTTTGTACCCACCATAAGTATGATATGCAACGATACGATAATGCAATAGGAATGAAATGCAGAATCAATGTTTCGACTAGGTTATAAGATCCTGACAGGAATCAAACATTGTGGAAATAGAACTGATTACATAGTTTAAGGTAATGTTATCCTTGCATTAAAATATGTGGAATCCACATAGTGAAATGACCTCGAGGTGAGAATCGGACGCGCTCTTCCACTACAAAAGGATATAGTGATATTATAAATGGCAGGAGTGAAAGTTATCTAGGGCGACACCACAGAGTCCGCGGCCGAGCCCCGCCGCCACACTACCACATGTGGTGCACAAATGTTGTCACCAAACTGCCGGCGGCCGCCGCGCCACTATTACATTAATTTTATCATTTTTTGGTTTGATACTTATTAGACATAGAAAAATCGTATGCAATCATATAGTGTGGAATTGTAGTAGGTGTCTTGATCCCGATCTTCGCTTACTTTCAAAGCTATTTCTTTCCTAGTACCAATTGACTAAAGTCAATAAAATTATAAAATTGCATTACATTATTATTTAACAATTAAAATCCATGAGAATTGTTTATCATAACAACGGGGAAAACTATATTGAAATTCACATACACACACATTGATACCACTTGGATTTAATTTGTTGTCAACAAGTTACCTTAACACAGTATAGGTCAACTTGTTTCATCACACCCATAGCTGTGGTCACTGACCTCGCTGCATAGTCCCGATAGCTTGATATAAAACGTCGAGTTCAGAATATCTTTTTGGTGTGGGATATAGGATGGTGTGACATTATCCTATGATTATGACTCGTTGTTTATTTTTACTGTGAGTATATTATTATAATTGAAGCATATTTAAGATAAGCTCATTCACTTTAGAGTAATGCCCAAATAAACTTTAAAATATATATTTTTTTAAAGACATGCAAGTTATTATTTTCAATTTATATTTGTCTATTTCGTAGGACAAAGTTTAAGCGTTGCGCTATATCCTATGCAAATTGACAAGGCTTGTGCGATGCTTTGTAGCAACATTGTAATTGATGAGTTGTAATAATTAGAGAAGACAAGTGACAATGGCTGCCATTAGCTGTCGCATGTGTCACCTTCGTCAGGTGATTATGATGATAGGCGGCGAGCAGCGGCTGCCGGCGGGCCGCCGCGCGCCGCGCCGCGCGCCGTCCGCACTGAATATTCATTATCGGTGGAACAATACTTGTGCGAAGACAACCTTCACAACTAATTGCACTCATTACTTTACTTGCCGTTCTTGTTGTGCTAGCCTCAGAGTCTGACGGATGACCACCACTGTATCATGTGGTGTATTTATGAATTAGAAATTGGGGCAGGTGTATTAAAACAAATATAGTTTGATCGGGGAAGCATGCTCGTTTACCACTTCAATCTACACTCCCTCCATATTGAATGTGAACAAACGAGAGAGTGTCAGTGTGGTTATCGACGGGGACGGGCCGTACTAGCGCTTGGTGTCGGGCGCCGAGCAGTAGCTTTAAGTGTGAGACGCAACGTGTGCCCGCTATATATAGATTCCGCACGATCCCGACGCAAGCACGCCGCCGCCGCCGCCGACATACTCATGCTATCGCTCACGATCAGCACTGCTAAGCTACCGTCCTGTCTGAGTGACACATTGTACAACCTACAAAGCGGCGTTTTGACGAAAAACGCTGCCGAAATCCACCTTACCTGCAGTGAATTAGTATGTTACAATGAATCATATCAATATTGTAGTAAATTAACGATCAGTTGGTAGCGGCCGTAATAGAAACTTGACTCGAATAAATTATCCCATAATTATGCCGCGCGGAACTTTAACACTCGCTACTTTAAACTTATGACCGACCGAAACGGATGTTCGGCTTTAAATGAACCTTCGGCGTCAGTCCTACTTTCGGTTTAAACTGAAAACCTTTATAGAATTATGGAAAAATGTACACACCTCGATCGAATTTAGAGATTATCAGACTTGCATTAGACTTGGATGAGTAACCTCTGTTGAACAATGTTTCTTCGTTTAATAAGCATAGGAGTATTATATGTTATATATAAATATATTCTTGTAATATAAAAAATAAACAAAAATGTACCTTGTCAGACGCAAATTGATGGCGTACTGAACTGAAGAGCAAGTAGACACGAAACGTCTAAGAAGACGTACACTCAAACATAGCTCGAGAGTTCACCAACGAATTTATTTATTTGAGCCAGAAAGTTCAGCCGATATCTGGCCGAAAACGAAACTTCAGCCGAAACCGTAACCAAAAGCAAACCAAAGGCTTCGGTCTGTCTCTACTTAAAACTTTATTTACCACGCAAGTAGCGTGACAGTGGCCGGCCCGCGGTCCCCCGGCGGCCGCTGCGCCCTCGCTGCACCGGCTATCGACCTAATAAAATAAACCTCACACGACAGTTAGGTGCACAAGCTAAACGAGTTTTTTTTATATAAGATTGAAGTATCAGACGAACATTTAGTCCACCAGATAGTAAATGGGCACTGTCGCCCATGAACATCTGTAAACAATTTTATACAGAACAAGGGTTCTATCCGATGTCAATCATAGACGCGTTGTTACTCCCGAGGTCTAATATGGTCGCCGCATATGAAAGTGAGCCAGCAACCACACTCTTTCGTCGGAACGCAAGAAATGCTTCACGCTTGAAATAGTTGCGGTGGTAGTCCCTCCCCGGTCATGTTAATACGTTTATAGAGTTTATTCTTCAAAATTAAGTTAAGCTAAATTATCTTATGTATTGCCTTACTAAACTATCTTATGTATTATGTATATTGCATAACATTGAGGGGTAAAGCGTCCGCCGCTGCGCTCGTGTGCGTGCCACCGCGAGCAGAGAGCTAATAGCAGCGTATACTCCCCGCAGCTCTACCTATCATAATATTGTTTTTCTATAACGTTTCCTTAACGTCTGTATTACTGCTATTATTATGTTGCAATGTTTTAATCGTTGACAATACGCGGCTTGTGCGCGACGGTTGGCTATTTGTTGTTTAAGCTGCATTGGGCGTGCATCGGCGCGAGAATCTGATGCCTGTATGTAAACTTATGTAAAATTGAGATTTAGCATTCTTATCCATTTCTTTTAATAAGAAAACTTAGCTTCAATTGTATCGGTATAACGTCAGTAAAATCACACATAAATAAACAGTAATAAACTTACATTCGTAGTTGCAATAAAACTAAACTCGTAAATACTAAGCAACGCTAATCCACATGTGAACGCCAGAAGCACGGCTAATACCCCACAGGTTTAACACTAATGCGACCAATTAGAATGCTATTCACACCGGCTGATTGCACTGACTCGCAATGTGTAATGTTTACTACTCAGCTCACCTCTAATTCTTTATAGTAATACTCACTATGACACTATTTTTAAGACTGTTTCAATTATAAATATCGGTGTAGTAGTTAAGAATGACTACCAACACTTTACCTGTATCCAAAGTTGTCTTTTGATTGCAAAACAAACACTCCGAGTTCTATTTTGGTGAAGCGCGAGATGCACCCGTCTGCGTCGGTGTAGTCCTGCTTCGTCGTCGTACATGATTATAATGTTGTTTACTCACGGCGTGGGTGTTAATTGTAATGATATTAAATTATTCTTACACAATTATTATTCTATACACAAAACAGCCCTTGCTATTATTTTTTACTTTGCTGCCCCATTTGAAATCTAGCTACCTGAACTCTGTCATCCCATTCCATCATCGAAAAACAAGGTAGCCTTTGTTAAAGCCATTAAGATCTGGATGCGGTAGCAGTAAATCAATTAAGGTCTTTGACCGTATCTGTTTAAGGACCCTAACGCAATGATACTTGCATTGTGTGCTTGAGTAAGCGGAATATCAAGGCCGCCGCTTGCGATTGGTACTCGGATATGAAACTTATTAGATACTTTTAATTCTCATTTCCTACTCAGAGTCGATCTAATCGTTTACAGTACTTCAACGTAAGCTGGAAGAGGTTTTCGTATCGTTTAGGTTAAAAGGCTTTCACGGCAGCGGTAGTAAAAAGATTATGTTGTATTATCTTGCACTTGGTCACACCTGAGTCCTTTCGCTGCATGCGGTGCGACAGTACGTACTGGATTGATAGTTTGATGATAAGGTAAAACATATACATATCCTCGCTGCTGGCTCGCTGCCGGCCAGCAGAGCTTGCAGCGGCGCGCGCCCGGCGGCGGCTGGCAGGCAGCTCACGTACTGCGCGCCGCCATCGCCGGTGACTCACGTCTAGGGTTCACAACCATACTTTATTATAACCTATTCTAGTTTATTTCTGTCATTTTCTACAAGTATACTTTATAATTTTGCAACAATACTTTATTCCTACTGTGATGCGTAAAACTAAACATTCATCATGAGTAAGTTCTGAACTATTTATCGTTGTGTGATGATATGAAAAAAAAATATTCGGTAATAATTGGTGCTCGTGACAAGAAAAGATAGAGATGTCATCTTCTATGCCGAAGGCTTTAAAGTTTTCTCCATATTGACGGTTTTAAACACACTAAAGTAATTTGTCCAAAACGAACAGAATTGCCAATCGAGTTTCCATGCTGGTCCGATATGCATGAGTCACAGCAGTGAGCAGTGTTTGGCGTGAGTTCGGAATAAGGCCAGTCGGCTGCCCTACAATTACAACGTACTTTAAAAGTTTAAACGACCCGACAACAATATTGCTGGCGCCGCCGCTTTGTGTATCCTCTGACAATTAACATTATAGTAATTAATCTATATCTTCTATCAGTCATGTACGTTAGAGCCTGTTTACTATAATTGTAACTATATACGTATAACGACGAGAGAAACGTGTTTATAAAAAACATCACCCCCTGAGGCAGTTGAGTATTAATATAAATAATAGTTTCTTTGGTCCATTTAAACCACACATTTGTTTGTGTGACAATTTAACATTTCATCGCATTTTTGTCTTACCATAGACCATCGAGTATTCGTCATTATAGTATTAAAATAGATACATAAAAAAGATTGTATTGTCGGAGTACAAAGTGTTTACTGTATCAAATCGTTTCGTCAGCGCGCGCCTATAAATCTGACAATCAGATCATTTTTCTTTTACCGGCTGTTTAACTTCTGTGTAAGAAACACAGAAGTTACAAACTATCTTTATCACAATAATACAAGTCATTGCTATAAAATACTATCTTAGTTTCAGTATTAGAGAAATATTTTTAAATCTGTCCAAATGTATAAGGTACATTTGGACAGATTCTAAAAATATTTCTACACGACACAAACATACATACACTTTACGGCTACCTTTTAATATTATCATAAGTAAAGAATTCTGAAAAGGATTTTTACTTTCCTCATATGTAAAAATTAAGGCAAAGATTGTCATTTGTGTAAAGTTATATTCGCAGGTGATGGTAGACGCAGGTAGCCGTTCGCTTATTGTTCTCCTCACGCGCAGTGGATTGCTTTTAAGCAGGAATGGTGTGGAGCACCGTAACCACAGCGAAGCTTTCAGATAACCGTTGAACGTATGTCAAATCATAACATATTAGTGTTTTCTATATCTACTTTACAATTTTATTGTAATTGAAACTATGTGAAACGATTGGATGAGTCGAAATATTTTTATAATTGTAACCGTATCTGAAGCTAGTATATTTCTTTTTAATATATAACATGCATAATATTACGTCTTATACAATATACATTATTGTGTACGTGTACGTACCTACTAGTGTACGTACTTGTGTAAGATCAAACTCACGTAAGGTTAGGCAAGGATGCGTTGCTACCCTTGGAGACTTAGATGGAATGTCTCGAAAAAATATGTCTCCCGTACCACAGCCCTCAGACCAGAACACAGCAGCGAATAACACTGCTGTGATTACGTAAAAAATAGGTATGGCGGTGGTGCTTCTGGAGTCGGACCACAAAGCGTTTCTTTAGTGGGATTCTAGTTGCCGTCACAGGTACAGAAATACTTGTTACATACTTACTTATTATATTGGGGTTTCGAAACGGAATCTATCTATCATCAACAAAGTTTACGAGCGATTCGCGCTTTACGGCCGAGCGGGGTCTAATCACATCATCAAACTATTACTTTGTGGAATTCTGTCCTTTAAAGTTGTGATGTACTTCAATAATAATGTAAGTTCTTCTCGTACTTCAATGGTTTTTTTATATTCGTAAGAAACACCATACAAGCGGGATCGGAAGCCGTAGACGTATCATATTTCAATCAAACAAGGAAGCTCATGTGTCATTTACATAGTCATCAGTCGCCTGTTAGTTAGGTGTCGATCACTCGTAAATGCTTACATAGATATATTGAGATATAAATATATACATAGATAAATCATTTATTTATGGACAACAACAAAGATTATACATACGTACTATACTATAACTCAAGTACTAACATACAGAACGGAAAAAGTAAATATGAAATGAAATTAACAAATGATAAGGAAACTGTATTAGTTCAAATAAAATAAGTAGTAGTTTAAATAAAACAAATTATTTATTTATTGGCTATATCGTCATGTGTTGCAGCATAAGTGCTTAATCATAGTTCCTGAACTCAGTGGAAGTCGAGAAAAAATTGCAGCACTGATTTTCAGACCGAAACGTACAGTGCATCTCAGAAGCTAAGTTTGACAATGCTATTTTGGTGTTTTAATTGATTTTGATGGTGTAGCTGGTGCGGAGTAGCGCGCGGCCAGCTGCGAGCGGGCGCTTGCGTGCGCGCCGACCGGTTCCGCGACACGCCACCCCGCCACACCCCGCGCACACCCCTCGCCCCGCCCCGCACCCCACTGCACCTCCCACCCCGCACCCGCCGCCGAGTGATTCCGGGACCCGGATTCGATTTCCACATACGGGCAATGCTCCATTTTACTCCATTATTATAGAACAAATGTTGATAAGTTTGATCATTATCATGATCAATAGTTGCCCAACAAGCTGTTGTCCTCCACTGCTCACACGAAGACTATTATAACCATTTAACTACCTAATGCCTTCTGGGTTGAATATGCAAAAAAATACTATCTAAGTGCATATAGTGACATAAATGATCGATATCATTATTTGCTGTATTTGATGCGTTAGACAAGACAATCTGAAATATAATTATTTTTGCTCATGTGATCATCCCACACGTATAAGTGGATCTACAAAGCCCTCTATACCTATTTAGATAACCGGAGACCTGGATTCTTTTTGACTCAAGTTTTATGATGAGATCCAGAATTCAACCCAGTTATTAGTGTAAACTATAAAGTTAATGAACTCGAATTTGAACCACAAAGAACTGTTTGTGGTTCAAATTCGACGGCATCACCGCCACACCTTCCGTCTAATAATATCAGTGTTAAGCGCCGCTGTGTTCGGGTCTGAAGGATATGGTAATGGAGTTTTACTAGGCTGAACCGTTCCAATGTGGCCATCAGGTGCATTGCCACGCACCTGTGGTCGAACTCAGCTAGGATTCTACTCTTATTTGGGCTTGATCACAGGTAGGGTTTTCCACCATCACGCGAACTGCATGATCGTATTCTACTTCTAAAATAATACTAATTACAAAAATTATCATGTATGTATTGGTGTGGACTGCGTGTTCTTTTCCAATAAATTTCTTTTGTTACTTATCGTAAAGTTCAGTTTTGACCTTATGACCTCACAAGATCCCGATTTTGCCCTTTCATATCGCGTGCCAGCTATCTTATCCCGGCGTAGTGCGGCGAGTGTTTCCAATGGAGATGTAATAGCCCAAAAATAGATGCAGTAGCCTAAGAACAGGGAATCGTATTGATTTTACACGTAAACAGTTTATTTTCGTAGAATTCGACTGTTAGTGAAAAAAACATATGTATAGAACCGACAAAAGTTAACTCTCGTATGTGGTTTACATTATATGACGCGACCATCCTAGTCCTCGGGAGTGGCAACGTATCTGTGATTGACTTCAGATAGAACCCTTGTTCTACATGAAGTTGCTTACACGTGTCCATGGACGGTATGGACCACTTTCCTTGTGGAAGATTTTATTTGTTTGTAACTAAAATGTGACAGAAAAATAATGTGGTTGTCGGTTTTCTATCTATGCCAGAGGTCGTCACTTATATTCATTATAGGTGCGTTGTTACCTACATTGGCGTTAATGTCATGGACGCAATATGTACGTATGTCTCGACATACAGAGCATTTACGGGTGGCCGATGCAGCCGCTGTGGAACCGCTATTGCCTTACGCGCCTCTGGCCTCAGCATCTTTCGAAAGATAGGGCGAGCAACAGTTGATTAGATAATCTTCGTAGAGCGCACTTAACTTCTTACGGGTTAAGACGCAAGAGATCGCGCCCCCTCGCGGCCACCCTCGCCGCCCCCGCCCCCCGCGCCGCCCCCCCCCCCCCCCCCCCCCCCCCCCCCCCCCCCCCCCCCCCCCCCCCCCCCCC
>DWLI01001012.1:0-17353 GCA_018249915.1 Cecropterus dorantes dorantes | reverse complement strand
TTTGTGGGGTCGCCACCCTTGTCCCACGGCCGCCATCTTGAAAATAGGGGTTGAAACGGTTTTTATGATATATCTCTAAAAATATTTATTTGATAAAAAAAATTGTTTTTTGTTGCAAATTAAATTCTCTACAACTTTGGTCCAGTAACTTTTTACGTAGAACTATAAATAAAAAAGTTATAAGCGAAAATCTTCAGAAATTATAAGCAAGTTTTATTTGAAATTATTTACAAATGTCCATCATAGATTAAATAGAGTTAGAATATTTATTTGTCTTCATGTTTTTGTTAACATTATGATGTTTCATTTAAGTTTTACGTCTAAAAACGCAACAGATTACTGAATTAATAGGGAAAAACTTTACCTAGATTACAATTAACAGTCTTTCGGGCAAGGTTTTAGTAAACCTTGCCCGAAAGAAAACACTATTATGAAATTAGTGTTGTTATGAAATTTTTCTACCTTGGCATTGATTGACAAACTGAGCCAACTTGTTAAAGACAAATACAAGATTGTTGACTGTTGACAATATAATTTAATCAGACATTTGGTATTGGGACACCTTTGTAAACCTAGCTGATGATACAGACCAGTTTGGTTGACGGTAGACATACTTAGAAGGTGGTAGAAAAAAATATGAGATGTTAACACCTTCACACCTATTGCTAGCCCGAAGTTGTTCTGCAATACCATGGAAAGGTACGGTTTCTGGTTCACTTAGATATGAAGGATTATTTGTATGTATTTGTTTGTATGTGATTAACTTAAAGTAGAACACGTATTATATATGAAGTTGATAACAGATGTCCATGGATAGTGGAGAGCACTTACCATCAGGTGAACTGCATACTTATTAGCTACTTCAATCTTATAAATATGCTCAGATTACGGCCAATAGGACATAGAACAAATTACCAATGATCGCAGTAACTTTTAAACATTATGTGAAATTATATATTTTATCACATTCAAACGAGCATTTAACCGCATGGTTTTCTAAATATACAGTACCTTTAGTTCTGTAGCTAAGCTGCGGAATGTATCTTCAACATTAGTATTGTCCTTAGCGGACGTCTCCATTACAAACATAATCTCTGGTACGTAACGACAGAAGGACTTTGGTTCATCAGATTCTACCTCCCTTTGGTCGGTGAGATCACACTTGTTTCCGATCAATGACACGATAACATTGGACGAGGTGTATCTTCTGACTTCTTCTATCCATTTTTGTAACGACAAAAATGTTGACCGTTTCGTTATGTCATACACTAAAATCAAAACGCGAATAAATTACAAAATGTTATCATAATTTTTTTAAGTACTAAGTGTAATTTTGATTTTAGTAAATTTTATGTAAATGACAGACAAATATCATTTAAGAGCTATTTCACAAGAACAGCTACAAATTACATTACGATTATGTTGTTGACACTTAACAAGCGTACTGTAGGCTCAAAGATAACAAAAAAGAAGGATACTGTCTCAGGGGGGGGTATGGTTCTTCAACCCCACTTCCCCCCACTTCTGGATCTGCTAGCGTAAAACATACAGTTTCAAATGTGATGTCAAGGGTATGCATAATTCAACAAAAACACATGGTTACATGATAACAAATGGTTTATCTCCAATATTATTTTAATATTATACTGAAATGTATAGAAGTTGAGTCATATTTTATTATAATTAGGCAGTTGACTCACTGCAACCTCTACTCCTACAATATCCAAAGGAATATTTAGGCTACAAACAATACTTTCCACATTAAGATTTCTGTATTGTGGGTGTCATTCAGAGTTATGTACACAGTTGCACACAATAACGAGCATAGCACCCAGACATGAAGTAGAATTGTAAAATCAACATAGATATTTGCTTCCTAGATTGACTCCTGACTGACATAAGATTTTAACATACCAATAATGACTCCATTCGCAGATCTATAGTAACTTTGAGTAATTGTTCTGAAACGCTCTTGCCCCGCTGTGTCCCAGATTTGAAGCTGTAATTAAAAAATATTTTTTAAAAAACTTTAATAAATACAAATACAAAAAATCAATGAATCAACATAGTAGACTTAAGACAATTTAAATAAGATTTTTACTTTCCTTGCACACGCGTGACGCAGTTTCTCCACGGGCTCTCAATCACTTGAGAATTGATTTACAAGTTTAATATAAGTATCATAGTTAATATGCAACACGATTAACTTGCAATTTTACTTTTCAGTTATGACATATCTTATATAAGATATGTCGGCGATAGTGGTATTAATAGTCAAGACTATAAACGCTCTGTGTTTCTTGTGTGTAGTTTTTTTACTGTTGATAATTTGTATTTCTTTATTTATTTAGACTACTGGTAAACAGGGATCTTTACGTAATAATTAATCTCTTGATAAAAGCAAAGGATACTAATTTTCGACTGGGTAATCGTCACAGAATCTAAAGTAGTAAAAAACCATGAAATTACACTAGAACAATATGTTCATTTAGGACAGCAGCTTGTTTATATCTCACTAATATTATAAATGCGAAAGTTTATGAGGAGAAACGTATGTTTGTTACTCTGTCACGCAAGACACGCGGGAATAAGCTAGTATCAAACAAATTAGTGTGATATACGCCTCCTACCATCAAATTCCTTTTCAGCTTTCATGTTGCGGACCAAGGACTCGCGTATATCACCCAGACCAAAACTCCAAGAGCGATTTATACGTAACAAATACATAGGTAGCAACTCGTCCGCGAATCGAACACACGATCATTTCTTGAACAAGTATCCAGAACGTCAATGGCAAAAAGAATAAAAATGTGTTCTTTGTCAACGAAGTTCAAAAACCCAGACGATCACTCAAAACATTTCCATTAAAATAAAAAATTGCATCGAGTTTTTCGAAGCAACAACTCCGTTAAAATCTATTGCTTTTCCGTTTTTGTAAATGCAGTACAAATTAACAAAGCGCTTTTAAAAACGTCTCGAGGTGAAAGACCTCTTGTGGCAGTTTATAAGAAATAAGATGAAATTTTCTAAAAAGCTGTATCTATTGTCATACGTTTTGATATCCATAAAAAGTGAGATGAGCACACTTTACTTTGAAGGAAATTACTAAGATGTCATTATGACCGTCTGGCCTGGTTTGACTTTGAGAAGCTAAATTGAGTCCATGACACTAAATACCCAATTATCTATTGTGAATACAATAATTTGAAAAATATATAAGTAACATCGATATATTTTAACCACTCGAATGAATTTATTACGTTTTATGATTTCCGTTTTTAAAAATCTGATTTTTTCACCGATATCGCAAGATTAACTAGTAACGAATCATTATATCGTTGTCCGCATTATTGCTACCGTGTAATTAGTCGGTCGATCAAAATTCCTTATTAATAGCTCGTACGTTTAATCGTTCATCAGATTCCCGAAGATGCGATTCTGTCCCCTATTGTAAGGGCGTTTAGAGATTAATTCGTTCATTAATTGAGTTTGTCAGACTGTAACGGTTAACCGACCGGCTATTCCAGTTCATCTCGTTTACCGCTAACTCTGCCGTATATTTCTTTTATCGATATATTTCTACGTGATGTATTGTTTAAGGCTAACGAAACAGCTGACTTGTGGAAAAGGTTGCCTTATTATGAATTCTATTCAAGCTATACAAAAGCAGTTCACCTTGAAGAATATAGTCGAGCATTAAACGTCTACCCCGCGACTAATTTTACGACAAATAATAATTGAAATAGAAACGGCTTTTCTATCTAAGATATCATCATCATGAACACTTAACTATACGTTTTATTAAATATCTCTAAGTGAGCAGAAGAGAAATCGGTAGATAATAATAATTGTGATGAACCATTCATCCCACACTGTAAACCCACGTAAACAGTTCTCACTAGTTAGATAACAATCGTTATTTCAATTAGAGTGCACTTTATAACCGCAGGCAAATTGATAATCTTGTTGTCAATGAGGCTACTGTCCCAGAAAGGTGATGCGATAATAGGGTTACATAAAAACTCGCTATTACCAAATAAGATTGCCTCAAAGTTAGTACCATTCTTACGCGTCCGTGATTCGGTACTTCGGTACGGTTCTTTTATTAGCTCTAAAAGTCTTCATTAAAATCGGATGTTTAAAACTGTAAATTCAAAACGAAATGTGGTACCCATCTTGACTTTTACAGATCTTACAAAATGTGACGCAATCTCTCTCCTGTAACATTATATTAACAAAGTGAAGAGTGATCAGACTAATTCAAAACTAATAAAAGTGATAAAATGTCAAAAATGAGTGTAACAGTTGCTTCGACGACTAATAATAACAACAATGAAGAAGTTGGTAAGAAGTGTACGACGATTATTAAAAAAATATATAGTGGGTAGTATAAGAACCGCGTAGTGTCGGTCTTGAATAACACCACTCCCTTTCTTTCCGTGGATTGCGTAGGAGGCGACTAAAGGACATCATCCAGGAGATGGGCAGCATCTACTATGGTCATCAATGCCATGTCTATTGGCCAAAACTCTCAGCAGGAGAGGGCTGTCTAGCAGTGGACCTCGGAAGGCTGATTGGATTCGATAATAGCATTTAACGCTGTACTGTAAAGAATGAATCTTACGTTAAGATATACGGCACAAGCTAAACGCGTTTATGTTTTCATCAATGCATCCCTTCAAAATAGGATAATACAAAACATTATAATTTTAAGAAGCTTAACAAATAATGGAGTTGTCATATACATTGTACTAAAAACTTCCAAATAAATAAGATTGAAAAAAAATAACGTTATACGGGATGAACTTTATATTGAACCAGTATTACTTCCATTGAAATCAATATCTTCATCTTTATTATTATCTTTATGTAAATCCACGTAATGTTAATAATTTAAATTCGAACGCAAATGGTGTACTTGACCTGATCTCCGTGGGTCTGGTCCGCCCACAATACCCGTCCTAACGAACCCACGCCGCACACACTATTAGCATGCCGCGTTCCTTCCTTGCAGCGTCGCTAATTATATAATTTGCATCTCTACTCTAAACCCCTAAGCATGATAAACGCTTTCATGCATATTCACGCCTCGGCTTAAAATAAATCCATATTTGCAATATCCTTTGCTCAGTTGTAGAAATAAATTATACTATTTCTTGAGCAAGAATTTCAAACAAAATGTTGATAATTTTCTTTCAAAATATATCAACTGTGTTTTTAAATCCTCAAGTTCCTTAAACTTTAACTGTATTTATATGCACAGTTGTACCTGTTACTAAGACTATTCACCCCAAGGATATCGCGCGACTAAAGAGCACTGGGTTCCGTATTAACGACTTTTGTATTACATTTCTTTGAAAATGAATGCATTAGTTCCAAAATTAGTCGTCTCGTATCGTTTGTAGGTCAACTCGAGCGGACGACCGTTTTTTTCCCCAGCCTTTTACTGATCATTATCTCCGGCCGTGATGTTAAAACTGCAGAACTGCAACCGCTTACACAACAACTGACAAACGTTCAAGCCACTTAGGCGACAGATAGATATGTCAATTGGTATATGCAAATACTTCTTGACCACGGCTTGTTTTTGCTCTGTCGTTATTAACCGGTGTTAGTTATTTATCTCTCGCTTACGTAACTTCCTAAGTGGTTTCATATTTTCCGTCTACGCCATTAAAACTACATCTAGTATTATATCATCTGATTTTGGATTATGATTGCTTATCTTTACAACTTAATTTACCATTACAGGTTATGTAATTTAAGATAGTTGTCTATGGTTTTAATTGGTTTCATTTCAACGCTTCGATCCCTCGACACCGTAAGGCTCTTACGTGACTGAATTTGTTACGAAACTGATAATTTCACTCACGTATCAACGTAGTTCCTGTTTCAATTTGGTAAAGAATGTTTTAATATGCCGATAACGATTACTAATCTGAATTAAAAAATGGATGAAGATTACAATTATTTAACATAGCTCATGCATCATTCAACAATAATTATAGAATTTTGACAAAACATCTACAACAGATTTTTAATACAATTATTTAAATATTTTTTTTGTACCGTGTATAGATTTTTGTGTTACATTATCCTTTATAACTAAACGTAACAATTCAACTGAAATATAACCTTACACAGTATCGTTTTAAATAGTTAATTAATATTCTTCTTTATCAAAAGTCGCCGCATGGTAATTGGCATTTGATAACCTTTATTTCAATGTGAATATAGCATGCTCGGTTCGGAGTTTCCGACACGTCTAGTTCACTTTTATTTGTGTTATAACGCTGGTGTTAGTCTATTCACTTGAGAAATTCAGAAAAATTCACATTCCAATTTAGTATTAGTGTCGTCATCGGTGTAATGAACTCGACGTAATTAGGTTTTGCGAGGAATACATTATTTCTATTGCACACGTTCTCGGTCACGCGTTGTTTTGTCTCTGCATGAAATCTATGAGGAAACTCAATAGTCTGCTCAATTGCAGTTATATTGAGGTCACCTTGCGTTCGTTACAGTGTTATATACCTGCATTGTGCGGTGTGCTGCTGTATTATTTTTGCATCTCGCCAGTCGCAGTTCCTTTCGTGACAAGGTTTATTTTTGTACGTTAGTTTTCTGACGACAATTTGCGCTTCAGTTAACGTTAGTTTTCCGTCTATCATTACTTGCAGCATTAGGGCGCGCAACGTAATCGATGCCTTACAGTGTCCGCACTAGGTCTAGCTCTAAATCTCAGCGGATGCTAGATTTCCGTTGAATTTAGGATGTGCGGGTTGTATCGAAATGGTCTTTAACACCTCGTGATAACGCTCCGAGGTTATTTGGAAGTGTGCCGGTGTGGGCCAGTGCAGTTTCGACCTTGCCGCCTCGTCGACTCCCGCGCACGATCGAGTTGACAGTGCCGTAATGGATTGGAACTACGAGTACCTTCCGCCTTACCCAGGTACCGTGTGAATGTCGTTCAGATAATAAAACCATTATGACACTGTTGTCATTGTAAATTTTATTCTCGGAACTAACTTTTCATTTGGTAGCGAACTTTTTTATTGCTGTCGAAACTGCAACATGGCTGTTTGAAAGTATTTCCTTGTTTCATTTTTTTCTTCATTAGTATCAAAATATATTTTATTACAAATTGATCCTTGATCGCACTTTGGTGTTTTAGTACGTCGAAGATTGGATTTCTCCTCAAATATAGTCAATATCATTTTCTGCCGGTAAAGGAAATAGGGTCGTTATCAAGCCAATTTCAAATTTTCACCGCATAAATATTAGCAATCATCAACTTCGCTGCGCATAACTTATATCCAGCTTATACAATTTGTTTGCTTTCACCGGCCATGCATGTCGAAGATGTGTTGCAACAAGTGCCCATTTCCCCATATGGCATTGATATATTTATTTTCGAAAGCCAAACAATGAATAAAGCTGTTGAATGGCAGTCTCACGTTTTCCAAGATTCACGATTTCTCGTTTGCTTAAGTTTTTCTCAAGTAAATCCATTAGTGTTCACGCCTCTTTTGAGTTGCCGGTTCATTTGAAATGATCCTCATTAGGAAGGAAGTACTTTACGTAATTAAGTTCGCATTCATTTCTCATCTCATTGTCTTGCACGCCACTTCTTTTAACCATTCGAATAAATTAGCATTTCTTACTTAACACTTTCTTTCTCATTTATGCAGATACTATGAGGAAGGCATAAAAATTAAATATTTATGAATTAGAGAAAACATAAATACCATTTTCTAGAATTAATATATAAGCATATTTCTCCTTGTGAATGTAATATTGTAGTGTACATTACAATATTTGATGGCGATTCATTGTTTCTTTCGAAATCGGAAACTCAATGAAAATATACAATCATATTTTATATTTTAGCACTCGCGATTGAAGCAACGGATTGGAGCTAGTCTCCTTGTACAAACATATTTTAGAACACATCAAATGCATTGGAACAATATTCCTTTCTCCGTGCCAAATCCATTACGCAACAGGCGCATCAGACTTGCAAAATTAAAAATATACCGTTTCGAAATAGAGCACTTAATATGCGGCCTCTTGAGTGTCGCTTGAGTTGGGACCGTTTCGTTCCATTTACAAATGACCCGCACCGCAGATCCGCTTCGGGAGACTTTAATAATCAGGGTTACCGGGAATCCTATTTATGGCCAGTTGCAATTTTGTGGTAAATCGATTTTATTTAGATATGTCTTACGCTTTCGATTTTTAAATCACAATTTGTTATTTTCATCTTCTTTCACATTCAAACATAAATCAAACATTTCAAATGTAATGCTTTATGAATCAATCGATCATTATTTGATGATCATGAGTTTATTAATCATCAATCATTAGAAACGCCAAGCAAACTGTGCAAACTTTTTTTTCCATATTATGCTAGAACAAATAAATAAGTTTATATGTACTTTTTTAGTTTTTAAAAACCATAATAATTGTTAAAAAAGAATGGAATTGTTTCACATATATGTATATTTACCATAACCACGTCAAATGTTGTTAGAATTTATAGGTCCTCAGATGCATTATTTGTAAATATGCCTACGGTACTTAGACAACCCTGGTGGGAAGCTGTAATAGTCCATTCGATGACGGACGGCCACTGTATAACACAAATTGGCTTCCTCCGGAACGCAAATTGCTTATTCGGTACTCGAACCTTGTTTTAACAAATAGCCTAGTGTAGTTCGACTGAACAAGCTAAAGGGTTAAGGGAATTGATTTTATGGTACTGCATAAGATGGACAAGATTTAAAAGATTTACTTAATCGTTTTTGATTGTTTTTGTTATTTTATCCATGTTTTGAAAAAAAAAGGTATAGATTTAATCATGTTGCGCCAGTTGCAAGTAGATATTTAGACGCAGTATTATTCAATGTAGCATTCTGTTCTGCACTATTTCTCTTTATAATTTTTCAATGACCTTCGCTTTCCACTGTTGAATCTCTCCCAAAGTGAAACGTGCTTGACCCTTCCTTACTATATCGCCGCGATTTGATATCATCCTAAATCTAAATGGCCATTAGTTTTAAAACATTTTTCTAATGCTACTTGTCGGGTCTTAAACGGCAAGTGGATCAAAAATAAATAAGCCTGTCTATTGTAATGAAGTGGTACTTGATGAAAATCGAGGATAGAATCCAGACGGTCTCGACTCTTGAGTGACGGGAAATACATTCATGTCCTCAGCTGAAAGCCAAACCGAGCATCTGGGCATCGAAACGGCAAGTGCGTTGACTCCAGGCATAAATTAGCGGGATTATTGTGCATCAAAGGCAAGTTCATGGACCCAGTGACATTTAGGACTCTATTTTAACACCGACTCCGCTCCGAATACAACGTTTTGTCGCTATCATTCTGATTTATGGGCATTTTACGACAATGCTCCGAAGTTTCGTTTTGTTACCGTTATTTCCTCGTTACCCTGTCTAAAACGACAATAAAATCATTAATATCTTTTTTCATCTGTAATTTGCCCCGCGCTTTTAATGGTAAATTCATTAGTGTCAAAATAAATTAATTAATTTGATTATTGACCTTTAAAAATCAATTAATAGGCAATTCGCTGTCATCGCAATTATTTTTGTAATTTATCATTGTATTTCAAATTACCGGTTCATGAATCCTCATTATAATTTATTATTAGATACGTATATAATTTATTATAACTGTAATGTCAGATGCATAAAATATTAATGCGGACGATATCTGCAATCAGGAGTTACGTAACGGGCACCTTGCTTCCTCAGACCATTAAACTATTTCAGTCACGAATGCATTTGTTATCTTGTATCGATTACCTTGTAGATAACTTTGAAATAAACAACTTGAATGTGCACTTAACAGTATAATTTTAACATTGACCAAACAATTGCGGTGAAGTCGTAGTCTCGCCAAGAAAAAATCGATAACAATCTTGAGATTTTGTTTTCTTTTCTGTATGTTGAAAATATTATCTGAAGATATGAATAGATAGTTTTATATTTTGTAAACCTCTCGTAAACCTCTACGGGATTTTTTAAAACTTATACTGATTTAGGTATCCTATGTACGTAATGTAAGTTATATATGAAATAATGGCAATTAAATTTAAAAAAGTACATAGGCAGTCTTTTGTCTTAATGGGATATGGTGTGAAAAAAATCGGAGTACTGATCAAAAAACACATGAATAAAATATAATACTGAACATTAAATTTAATCCCTTAGGAATAAATTCTAATGGTCTGCATCCTGTCATCGAAGTAGTGATTTCTTCCTTTGCCATTTCCTTGAATACATACATATAATGTTTCCTCTCGTAAATAACAACTTTTATGTTACAAAGCGAGTTATTTTCAACTGACGTAAGGCACAAATGACCACTTTCTTTTTTATTGCCGACATCGCTTTCTGATGTCTCGTAATATTCGATTCGAATAACATCGATTCAATGTTATACCAAATGGGGAACATGTCGTAATTTACGACTATGATGTCCGTACGGGATTGTCGTTAATATTTATGTATACTTACTGTTACCAAATCCTTCTTATGTTACCCATTATTCGTGTTCGATAAATATATCTCCATTACCACTTACAATACAATCAAGCATACTTTATCGTATGCTCAAGAAATATGAAAGTCACGTATTACATTTTTATTAAGGCAAAATGAAATAAATTCATGTTAGCTGATGAGATGGTTTCGTAATCATCTAGTCAGAGAACAGATCTATTTGTTAGTACGTATAAATAATGAATAATGCATTAAAATATTACTTTTAATTGATTATAACATGTACGCAGTAAAAAAACTAAAATCAGTTTAATGCTAGTCGATAAGACAGGTTTTTACAATTTTATAAGTAAAGCTCACAAGTTTCTTGCCGGATCTCTCAGTTGACGTCATGTTCAGATCCGATATTAGCGTAAGAAAAAATATTGTAACTGTCAATTTGGAAGGGCTGTAGATACAAAATAAAGACATTTGTTTTCATTATTGTCATTCTACTGGATACGGGTCATCTCGGAATGCAAAGAGCGTCGCCCTTAGGCTTAAGTGCACCACGTTGGCCAAATGCGAAATGGTACAAACATTTTTAGGAACACTGTTTAGTGCTATCAATCACGCAAGTTTTAAAACTCTACACTTACCCATTGTTCAAGGTGGTAATCCGGTTAAAAATAGGCTTGTTTACATGCAATTGATGCGTCTGGCATTACATAGTATGTGGGCCGAGTGCAGTGTATGTTAGTGGGTTAATGTATATCAGTATGCCTCGCAGTTGGTTTTGTGCCAGGGTTCAACGTTACTTTTAGACGAGTCATGGCTCATTGCTTGTAACATAGTACTTATTACTCTATGTATGCAGATATGTGTCCGTGGTTCCGCACTATTTGCATTCGTCATCAAGTTACTCCCTTCTCCGTGAAAGGATACATTTCTTGTCCTACATATATTAATATTAAATAGGTATACATTTTAACTTAATCGGTTTAGGTTTTCATGTTATGTATGTTTCATGTTATTATTAATATAAATTGCCTAATGTCGCACGATTAAAATTAAATTGTTTAGTTAATGATGTTCAATATAGGTATTGTACGTTTGTAGTGTATGTGATCTTATTTCTGAAAATATTTTAATTTTTCGAATACGTGGGACACAGTCGTTTATAAAGTAATAAAATTAAGTAATATTATCTGTAATTAATACATTTTTAACATAAAGCCTTTCCCACACTAGCGGTGTCCGCGCGATGGTCGGCGTTACGCGCGGCGGCGATACGTCGCGGCGGCGCTCGGCGATTGCGCCGCGAGATGGCAGCACTGCGCGCCACACTCGACGACATATGCGAGCCTGGGGATTGTGCGCCTCAGCCGCATACGAGGGCACAGTTGCATAGACGCATTGAGGAACTCAAGGTAAGATATTATGTATAATTGTAATTGGAATGACATTTTAAGTTTAACGTTGTTATTGCGAACAGGGTCATATTTAATAGTCAAGCGGTTTAACAGTAGACACTCTAATTATGATACTTAGTTTATACAATTACTTGCATTTGCATGGAATGGCAACAATTACAATTAACATACTTGTTAAGCCTCTGTGAATATAGTATACGTACCTACTAAAAAAATAATAATAACATAACATATAACAGTGCGACTTGGGGAACTTTTGATAAGAAGTAAGACATTTGTATCCAATGTCTCCATAAATCCATTTAACACGCCCACCCGCTTTTGAAAGTTTAACGTTGTTTTTTTTATTTTGACCTTCTGAATCCAATATTTCAATTCACTCTAACTGTTCATCTATTACCGCAAGTTTAAAACTATTCACAGATGAATTAAAATATTATCGTATTTTTTTCAGGAGCGCCTATCCCGTCTGCTAGAATGCAAAGTGTCGATGCTAAAACTTACGGTGTCGGTGCGTCGTGCGCTCGGCGAAATGGAGTCGGATGACAGCGGACTCAGTGGCGACCTCTCTGCATTGCTTGCTGCTTGGGACGACGCACATCAACGGTTAGTGGGGAACTATGATATTACGTAAAAATTTCTTACGTATGAATTCTAAATATTTTGGGGTCAAAGTATCCTATATAAATCTTAGTAATATCTTTACGTGGAAAGAAAATAAAAGAGTGTGGCAAGAATATTTGTATAAGTTTCCAAACAATTTAAAAAGTAACTGAACACATCAAGAAAATATCTAAAGTACATGACATCTACTTTATGTACTTTGTCATAAGATATATACGAGAGAGCATAACGTATTAAAAATGTACCAAAATGAAATAAACATTCAAAGAATAGAAAGTTAGACAGACTTGTCGTTAATATTGCGGAAAATTTTCGTTCATTCTGATGCCCATTAAGGTTATCGTGACAAGGAGTAATTTGGCGTATTGGGTACTTGAAACTGCTCTACTTGACTAACTGCGTAATTACACACCATGGTGAGTAATATACTTAAAATCAACTGATAGAAATAGATAACATCGCTAGTTAAAAGATTGTTGTACCCTTGAATGTACTAGTATTAGCATTGTTAAGTCTCATAAATTGGTACTTGTGATTATGTTATGAACCTGTAAACAGTGTAAGCGTAGAATTAGAAATGTCTCTTTCTATTAGTTCATTGGTATGACAGACAATATCAAACCCACGTTTTCATTTTTGTCCGTCAGTTTATCAGCGTAATCTTAAAAAAACGAGTATCAGTTTTAACTTGACATTAATAAAAACGTAAAGTATATTATTATCGGATATTTTACCCCAAAATATGAGATATTTTTATAGAAATACCTTGTATCTTCTATTCCATCAAACATCTATTTAAAATTGAATTTATCCCCTTCCAGCACATCAAACGAGCTCCTCTCATTAGAGAAGGCAGTTTGTGCGTGGGCCGAGTGGGAAAGCGCTCTACGTGAGCTGCAAGGCGCGTTGCGGGGAGACCTCGCAACATTACAGGCGTTGCGGGACAAGGGATCCGCTTTCGGGGAGCAGAGCGAAGTCGCCGCTCAAATCAAACAGTTGGCAGCGTCGCTCGTTGAGAAGAAGAAGGTAAGTTATAAGTGTTACAATTAGATTGTATTTTATTAACCTAGTCTTGAGGTAAATGGTTTGTCTAAACGATATGCATCTATAAGATTAGAAAGCGCCCATGCATCGCAGGTTTTGAAAGAGGCTATATTCGGTTTTCCTTAAAGCACTCAGTACAACAGCAATCCGTGCTATACGAGTACATTATAATATTTTGCATAACGTTTTTGTGTTATAATTAAATAAACCAGAGAAACTTGTATTACATCCTTCATTTTTTTACAACTAGGAGGAGCACACATTTTTTACGTTAATATTAATATGTACATCTTATAGATAAGACAGTATTAAAGGTACGAAATACTGAGTACTTCCTAGTTTTAACCTATCATTCCCCTTCCAGGGTAGTTCCACATGCGACTCATTGTCCGACTCTGGTATATCGGACGGTGACAGCGAAGGTGCGGGAGGACGCGCGCGTCGTCTCAGCGCGTTACGTGAACTGGCGCGTAGACTGCAGGCTGCGTTGGCGCCGAATTCGCCCGCTCATCGGGCCATTGCTAAGGTAAACTGAAGCTAACTTTGAAAACTATACGCTGTCATTTTTGTTCTACAATTTTACAAGGCTGGTCTGGTGTATATTTCACCGCCACATCATTAAGGATTGATAAACTGGCAAATAGTTGCATCCCGTGAATTTATAGGAACAAATTTTCATGTATTTTCAAATCAGTGTCATAGTTAGCTTAGTAAAGCTAAATTATACTGTTTTAAAACTAAAAAATATAAAATTTTCAATAAATCTAATATCAAAATTTCATTACATTCTGAAAGCCGGCATTAAAATTTTAACTCAATAAAATCTATTTTAGCGTATGGAACAAACAGAAAATGAAGTGAAGACTTTGCAAGAATCATGCCGTGCCTTGGTGGAGCAGAGCATTCCCGATCTGAAGATTGAAGATGATACGTAAGTTTCACCTAACATGTTTATATGTGTTGTTTGTACATAATTTTACCTACTATATAAAAACAATTCTTATCAGGCGAGGTTATAGGGTTGAACAAAATAGTGTTTATTTGACATCGGCATGTCATCGCAAAACGCAGTATGATATCTTTGCGCTATTCGGAAAGATTATTATACCTATAGTATTGTAACTTAATATTCCAAGTAAACATAAGATCTCCAAGAGTTCGTATATACATTCTAATGATCGTTTATTTTTCTAATCTTCACAGTGAGCATGCAGTGGTAAGTAAGACGGGCGCGGGCGATCCGGACTACAGCCCACGAGGTGGCTGGCTGTGGCGCGTATTACGTTCGTCACTGCCCATTCAGCTGTGCCTCGTGGCGTTACTGCTAGCCGCCTGGTTGGTGGAGCGACCGCGTTGTTGCGACGCCCTCAACTCCCTCGCGCAAACGCTGACGCCGCAACTCCGCTACGTGCGTGGACCGCCGCCCGTCTGACGCGCCTTTATTGAACTGACAGCTATAAGTGTCAGTGTCATGACATGTTCCACTTGAAGTTCGTAACGACCGCATTGTTGCAATGCAATAAAAATGTGAAATAGATGTTGCTCTCAAGTGGAACGCGACGGTTGGGCTAACGATTTTCACATCGTTACGAGTTGCGTCGCAACCATTTTAATGATCTGCTGTTCTAAGTTGAACGCATATTTCATTGGTTGACTCGGATTGGGGAAGGTTGTGGGGACATGGCTTTTCAGCTATAATTTGACGTAGACAGCCGGCCGACGAAAATAAAGGTGGCGTTGGCCAAGTCGCGGTGTTAAAATGATGACTGCGGGGAAATGAAAGCAGTTCATAACTTTTGAACTGGTTTGAAAGTTGGATGGACCACCGTAACAATAAAAGGCTAAAGATGAGCCGTTTGTGCAATTACCTTACAACAATAACGTAAGGTTGTGACCTTTTAGGCGTTGTGACGTCGACAAAGTTAGTATTACAATTCACTTTTGTCGACGTGTCGTTTTGAATGTTATTATATTTTAACGCTATACTTTAATGGGACATATGGAGAAACTTAGTATAAGTTTGAGTGTGTGCAAGATGTATTTAACTGCACTGGAAGCTTACACGGAAGGGAAAATTTGCTTAAAGCAATAATTTTTCTATTTTATTATTGAATAATTGATTTGATAGTAAGGAGTAAGTGAATTTTTTATAAAAATATTACTAACATATCCAAAAAAATGTATTGACTTTTATAAAAATGGTTCAATTTATATTAACGACGTTACAGTGTTTTGCATGTGTGTGCGCGTGAAAGAAGAGGTTCTCACACATACAATAGTGAGATATTGTCAATATTATTGCAATTTTTATATAAATTAATGACAATATCTTATACTCGATACAATATTATTATTGTTCGTAATATTGTATGTGTGCTAGTAGCCAATAGTTTTTCATTTGAAAATAATCAACTTTATTGGAATGAATAGTATAAACCTACTTGACAACCAGACTAAGTAGCAAATGTCATTGCTAGCTCATTTTATTTTTTATTGTGATCAGAGATCATATTATTGAAATGCATCGGGGATTTGATGTAAAAACTAAAAAAGTTAAGTTTATTTTTAGTAAAAACAAAGGTATATCTAAAGTATAATTCTAAATTTATAAATAAATCGAATATATGCTAATTTTGGTTCCAAAATCTCTTTTGTATTACATGTAGCATAGCACTAATATTATCATGGTCAATGTTGCCAACCGATATACGATTAAAAAAACATTCATAAATATCCCAGTACAAAATTCCCCGATGCAACCCTTGATTTGCTCATAGCAAAAAGTTCAAATAAAAGTATGTTCCAAAAATATACGATCATCTGTATCAGATGAAGTTCAAATTAGCTAGTTTTTAGTATTATTTTACTAACAAATCGACAAACATTAATAAGTTTGTATGTAAGCATGCCTATTTTAGTACAATTATTTGATAGGATACTTAAAATGGGTGTGAGTGGGCTTTGTGTGATCGGTCTGTGCAACTTTTCAGTACCTTTGTAGTTTGTAAGTAGAAGTGCTCATTCCGTTTCAATTAAAAACAATCTTTATAGTACAATTAGTTTATTAACAACGTTTATATGACAACATTATATTTTTTTTCAAATTTGGAGTGTTTTATAAGTACTGCTTAAGAAAATACGTCTCTTTTATTTTAAAATCTCTCTGGTTATGTTTTAATAAAAATATATATTTATCATGTGAGATATTTGATAACAATTAAAATATAACAATAAACATAAATGTCAACAGCGATATAATAATAAATTTATCTGCCTCGATTTAACTAATTGTACTATAAAGATTTTTTTATTAATCACAAACTTCTTTAGATGAGAGAAAGTCTAATACTTTTTATGAAAACGTATTTAAGCTTATCAAGAATATTAAATTTTCTGTTGAACATATACATACATCAATTATATATATGAGTATCAATAGGAACTTAATATATTTCCTAATATATATTATATAATTTTATAAAGACTGACATGAATAGTTTCAATTTCTTATGTAGATAAATTTAATTTTTACCAGTAGACGCTATACAAATGATTTTTATATTAATCATGTTTATATAATACAATAAATAACAACAAAATATGTTCATATATGATACCGTATATTAAATAATATTATTATCTGCGACATAGTATATTTACAATAATAATTATGACGTAACTCTATACCTATATACATATGTATATATTTATGACTGTGTATATATTTATATACATTTCGAAATA
>DWLI01001011.1:0-17356 GCA_018249915.1 Cecropterus dorantes dorantes | reverse complement strand
AAGGTTATGTATGATTTTTTTGGAACCTACGTCAAATTAATTTAACATAAATCCACTCAAGGAATATTGTGTAAAACAAAAAATGTGATCATTATCAAAAATATAATTAATTATATTGTAATCAAGTTGGCATGTAGTTAAAAATACGTGTTTCCTCTCAACATTTTTCCCAAATACAGGTTGTTTAAAATTTTAGTACAATGAAAAAAATATATATTTGAGGAACCTTTTTATACACTGAAATTGCCTATTTTCTATGAATATAAAATATGAGCACGAGCTACTTTTTTTTTACAGGGGGGAAACCTTCAAAAGATACCTGACACCTTGGGAGCGACGCCAGGTTATGTGGGATTTTTACCGCACTAAAATCCCCTCGGCGGCCGTCCTCTACGCTATAAGAGGACTCCGAGATCTCCAAAGGAACGCAACCGGAGTCCTCTGAGCGTGTTGCCCCGTCGGGCTCCACCTAGATGAGGGGCTGGGCCCACCGCACCATCTGGTCTTTACGACAGTATGCGACCACACATACCGCCGTCCTTCTCGGGCTGGACGGTTCGAACTCCTACTCTTGCCGCCCGCAACCCCGGAAGCCCCTTTTAGTCGCCTCTTACGACAGGCAGGGAATACCGTAGCCCTATTCTAATCCCGGAACTAAAGGGACGGAGCACGAACTACCTATGAAGGGTTCCGTGTCAAGGGTCACTGCAATGCACAGTATATTTCAAACCTGATTAGTAGACTGAACATACTTTTAAAAAATATTGAAAACTTGTATGCTTTTCTACTTTATTTCTATGATTCGTTGTTCATATAAATTGAAAAAGTGTTGTAAATTATGGATTAGGCTTAGATTTAGGTTAAGTTTTAGATTTATGTTGAAGGTTGAAGTGACGTCGGATTTTTTTTTTCAATTTTTTTACAATATAACTAGTTATAAACTCGTAAAAAACAAATCGCAAACGTCTTTGGTTTAGATTCTAAAGTCTTATAGACGTTCACGATTTGTTTTTACTAATCTAAACGTACTAGTAGTACCCCTGCCTCATCTGGATCGAGGAGTCGAAGGACAAATTTTAAATCATTTTATTTTATCTTAGTTACCCATTGTTACACTTTAACTTGTATGAAAGTCGGATTGGCAGGGGACGTATTATCTTAAATTGATTTAAATATGTGCGTATTTGGAGAGTATGTGTGGGTTTTTCTCAATTTTCCGGAGATCCCATGATAGAATCATGACTTATGTGGCTATGAGACTAAACGGCAAGTACCTACATATACCTTATATACACGAATAAAAGAAAAAAAATCGAAATCGGGCAACAGTTGGTGTAATAATCGGTATACTATAAAAAACCAACCGAATTGATAACCTCCTCCTTTTTGAAATCGGTTAAAAAATTTAATCACACTTTGTTTTGTATTCATGGTTTTTTATGCACCAAGTACAAAGTCATAATGCAGACTAGGGACTAATTAGGCAATGCTGCCGCAAAACAAGATCGTATAAATACATGTAACAACCAAATATATCATAAGTCACATTTAGCTGCTTGAAACATACAAGCATATTATTTCCGAAAACATGGTTCGTTAGATACTTAATGATTTTTAATTGTGTTCATTTATTTAATAATTCAGTGGTTAACCGTTGTCATCATCTTTCTTATATCGCGTATTTCATGTTTTCCACTGAATCTTATTAAATCGTGTGGTTTCAGATGAATACCAAATTATTTGCCGTCTTGTGCTGCGTCCTAGCAAGTGTGCTAGCGGATGGAAAATATACCGACAAGTACGATGATTTTGATATTGACACCGTTTTGGGAAATGATAGACTATACGAATCTAGCTTCGCCTGTCTCATGGACGAAGGAAAATGTACGCCTGAAACCAAAGAATTAAAAGGTAATTTTAAACAATAATATTTTTTTATCATTGTTTTAAAATTTCTAATATTCTTTTATTATTAATGTAGATACTTCAGTTTAGTGCCAACAGACGTAACCTAACTTACTAACATTTTCATGATAATATAATGCAAGCTTATATCAAATATTACAGTAAGTTGTAGATTAATTTATTATATGATAACACATTTAGTATATGATATGAATATATTACATGTTAAAAATATTTAAATATGCACGATATTTAAATATTAGCGATATTCTTAGATATGTTCGTGTTTTAAATTTACAATTTACTTAGATATCCTTGTCTATCCTTTACCTGGTCTTGAGATAATTATGACCCGTGTATAAGCAAAGATTCTTTTCAGTGCTTCCAGATGCACTGTAATTACAGTTGAGCTACTGTATTTTTTTTTTACTTTATACTGTAATGGTTAATTAGAGTATATATATTTGATCGAGAAATGACCTATTTTTTGGTTTGATGAATATTTCTTTCGTCGTAAATTTACCTTCAAGTCTTTAAAATGTCATTTACTGTAATTTAATACAAAATAAAATCTTTTTTTGTTGGAAACACTGTAATTTTTAATAACTATCTGGAAGCACTGATACGGCTCACCAGGAAGATTATGTTTTTAGAGCTAATAATCACATGTTAACAAATAGCACGATTTGTGTTTTAAATAAAAAATGAAACAAATTGCTAGCCTAATTTATCCGTTAAATGGAAAAAATTATGAAGAGTAGTCTACTAGCTATGATAATCTGCACATAGCTAATCAATATGGTCAATGTACACGAAAGCTCTACACTGTGATATTAATAATATTAATATGTTAAATATAGCGTTTTGTTACATCACCTTAAATATCATCTATCTTTCTTACTTAAAAAACGAGACTTTAATACTAATCTACTTGGTATCTACCATTAGGTAGATTATATCTATGATCTTCTATTCGATTTACCTCTTTGTCCATAGGTACACCGAATGTGCTTAATCTTTACTAAGAACTAGTTTTAAATTTCAGATCACATACAAGACGCCTTCGACACTGGTTGCACTAAGTGTACTGAAGCCCAACAAAAAGCTGCCGTTAAACTCATCGACCATACCATGAATAAGAAAAAGGCACATTGGGAGCGAATGTGCGCAAAGTATGACCGTAATGGCAAGTGGCGTGAGTTTTATGAGAAGCACAAGAACCAATGAATTGTTATCCCTCAACATAAGAAGAATTAACAGTACATGACATGATCTTTCTTATTTTCGTTACTATAATTCAATATTTTTTTTTTATTAATTACTTTTTGCACAAGATTATTTCTTAAAAATGCTTCTTATTTTTCCGAATTCCTTGAACGCAATTTTGTATCTACAATTATGACAGGTACGTTTTATGTTTCTTGTTTTATTACTTTGCACACAATTTTATAAATATTGATTTTTAAATAAATATATGTTTGAAAAACAGTCGTATTTTTCTTATTTATTATTTGCCTACAGTTAACTACGTAAGTCAGCAAAATAGAATACAAGATAGATTTAAGAATAGAAATAAAAGATGCAGAGAATTATTATTTTATTTAAACTGGAATTATTAAGCGTAAAGGTTTTTTACTATAAAAGTAAATTAACATAAGTTTATCTCCAGATCTTCTCAATTGAAGTTTTTGTTGGGACACTGGATATAATCACATTATTTGAGTTGTTTACTTGTATTATTTAACCTCTGACGCAAAAAGAGGGGTATTAAAAGTTTGACTGTTAAGTCTGTCTGTCTGTCAGTCTGTACGTCTGTCTATGGGAACGTAGTTCCTAAGCGGGTGAACTGGTTTGGATAGGTTTTTTTGTTAGAAAGAAGGTTTCCGGGTGCTGGTTTTTAAGCATGTTTTATCAACATCGGTTAAGCCGTTTACTAGGTATGGAGGATGGAAGTGGTAATGAAGAATTAAATATTAACAAGTGGGGTATTGAATGAAAGGGCATAATAAAAAACTAACATTCAAACAGGTTTTACCACAATCGGCTCAGCCATTTACTAGATATAGGAGGTTAGAGAGAAAAAATAAAAAAAAAAGTCAAATATACCCAAGTGGGGTATCAAACGAAACAATAGACATGTACATTACAAAAAATAATAAAAGCTGTGTTAGGTGGTATGTTAAATATTAAACGCAAAACTACTAAATACTACTAAATAAACTACTAAATACATCATCTCATCATATACATCACAAACAAAAACGGGTTGCATTTGATGTGATGTATACTCTAAAAAACACACAAATGTGAATACCTCAACAAATCAAAACGTTTAATTTTTTTTTTAATAAAATACAATAAAGTAATTAAAAGCAAACTTTTAAAAAGTAAAAAATAATATCTATAAATGAGCCATCAAATTCGAGCGAGTTAAACCTATATTTCAATTATAGAAATATAACATGTGTTCGGTAAAATTGTACTACAATGTCGCAGCGGGTTACTGCTAATTTACAGACTAGGTGAAAGAAGATAGGGAGACATAGGAAATAGGGAGAAATAGGGTAAATAAATACATAGTCAATCCAATTAAGGATCTGACTTACACGGTTAAGCGAGTTTTTTGTTTTTTAAACGAACTTTACAAACAAAAAACTATGACGAAACTGAGATTTTAATAAATGATAACCATTTAATTCCCAATAACAAACATAATTGCAACAATAGCAATCGTCCTAAAGTATTGTAGTTAAAAACTGTTATCCATGACACAAGTTTTATATTAAAATGGATATCAGAGGAAACAAAAATCACTTTGTTAGATTATATATACATCATTGGACAGAACAAATATGAAATAATTGATAAAACAATGAAATTAATATTACTAATAATCATTGTACTAGTAATGTTATGCGCGAATTGTACTATTTGTTTAAGACATAAAATGATTATTATTACTATATTTGTAATCTAGAGGACTTGTACTGTTTCTTTCTCTATAACCAAACGTTTCACGTAACTCGTTTTGCAGTAAAATAATAGTAACACTATAACAATTTTACTACATGGTTCAAAGATTAGACATCACAAACGCTAAATTACAACGGACATAAAGTGTTCCCAAGTTCAAGTGACTCCCTTTACGCCCTTATGCTACATAAAACCTCGCTTTATTACTCTGTTACTGAGCAAGACATCTGATATTATGTCATGTTACGTGTAAAACCTTAAGGTACGCAGGTATCATAAAAAACCGATAAAGACAATACTATTTTCTACCTTTAATAGCAGCGATAAAGTTTTTCTTCGTAAAATATATTATGGGCGTCTAAAAATAGTATAATACCTCGTGTAAATATCCCGGGTTCTGGTTTAAAAGGTACTAAAATGTAAATTAACTTAACTTAAGTCATCTGTAATAAACTTTCGGTAAAACTGATCAATATAAAAGTAAAACATAGGTATCAGTTTAAATTAGTGAAGCAAAATTCAAGGATGGTTTTCAGTTTAAAGAAATCCCATGTGCTTGGACTCCAGCAGTACGAGTCCTATTGCGGCCTATAAAGCAACGGTTGTCACCGCTGTTAGTCACTGCTGCTAGCGATAAACGCTGGTGTGTTCTGGTATGAAGGATGTGGAAAGGGGCATACTTATAAGAGGCGTTCCAACTTATTCCTCGAGGGTCAACAACGCACATGTGACCAACGTCAGGTTAGTCTCTGATCATATCTAATCCTGATAACAGGTGTCAAAGGACGGCAGTTAAAACTTACCAACATATGCACTGCATGCTCTTTCGCTACATTTGTAATAAAATACTACTAGTTTAAATCATACAAAACAGCGCCATCGTAATTAATTTTTTACGTAAATAGTATTTCATTATATGAAAATTGACAGTTATGCTTTTTCAAACTTTTGTACATAGTAAACTATTGACAACGAAAATATTGTTATGATTCAAAACAATAGAAATAAGTTTTTAAATACATATGAGTTTTAATATTATATTATTTCTTTTCGTAAACGATTTCGCCGGGCTCCTAATTTCGTAATAAATGTCCGGAAAGTTTACCAGGGGCTTATGTTCAAAATTTTGTTTGCAGTACACCAACTAATATAATAAACGTTGTTTCACATGAGGGTCTAACCACATAATATGAAAATTTACTTTGGAACAGGGTACTTAACTTTTATGTCGGTGTTTAGCTATAGTTTAAGCTTTAGTTTAACTTTGATACCTTAAAGTTGAACCATTTATGAGTTAAAGGCGTAATACCGGTTTGAACGGGATTAAATTAAGTATATACCCTAATATACTATACATCCAAACCTACATAAATACGTCAACAAAATATCGTACAATACTCACGATACCCAAATATATTATGAAAAATAAATTGGTAAATAGGCTAATTTAGCTATTTTTTTTATGATATAAGTATGGTATAGGTTTAGAACTTTTGTAAAGTATCTACTGTGTTATTTTTATTGTAATGTTTTGCTCTTATTATTATTGCTTAATTATAGAATGCACGACTCATTTTTGTATAAATATTTAAACATTGCAATTTTTATTTTTCCCTACGATTTAAATTCTAGAAACTGTATATACGTGTTTGAATAACGCAGACAAAAACCCAATTTAGAAACAAAGAAATAGAGATGAAAGTGCTAAAGGTTATTCTCGTCTATAATATATTCCTAGACCCTAAAGGGTATTCTGACTCAGTTTTGAACCCTATTACGAGACGGTTTCTACGAAAGTTTATTCGCTAAGCCTCTGCAAACTGGACCGAAATTAGTTTGGCAAGTGTCGCTGTTTGTCCAAGAAACAGGACTGATTGTGTCCTTGTAATACGAGTATGTCGTAAACCTATCACTGGAATAAGCTTTATCATTGTTTTATTTTTATTTCACTGATGTATACTATGTGTGGGTATAACGAATGTATTTTATACATTTAGATTCCCCATCACAACCGATTGGCGGTTAAAATGTAGCTTGATATTAAATTAATGGCTGTGTGATTGACATGCATTAACAAGTATGATGCACGCTAAATATACTATACATATAAATAGCCTCTATTGTCATTTATATGGCCTTTTAGTTTCAATATTTTATTCATTTTTCTTAAGATACTTTAAGACTTATGTACTCGTCTTTGACTTATAATGACTTTAAGGTACAATAAGTTTGTAGGTTTTTATAATACATCAATTTATGAAAAAGAAATTATTATGATTTATTCATTGATTCAACAAAAATCTTTTCCATAAACATACAATGTGCACAAATTATAATTAACAATTTGTCCCTTTTATCAATAGGTAACTGTCACTAAGTGAGGCCTTCACAGCGGCTTAAAGCTTCAAACAGTCAGGCAATATATCTGCCAATCTGCACTAGAACAGCTTAGTGGAATATAATAGACCCTCTCTAAATTCAGTGAACCCGTATGATCATTACACAGGTTTGCTTATACTCTGGGAATTTAATCCCTACCAGGCATCCTTAAAACGGTTTACCGTCTACAGTTTCAGTTAAACAACACCTTCACAACTTAATATAAAGTTTATCGGGTCAGTTTAACCCGTAAACTTGGCGTTACCTACTACAGTTTATGGTGGCACATCTGCTATGCGGACTTAATGATAAGCGTCGAAGTTAGTTAACTTCTATGACACCACTAAATAATGATAATTATTTTAATTTATTACGGAGCGCGATTTAAAATAATAATATACATTTTATATTGCAATCATTTACTCGTATTTACTCCTTAATTCTAAGTTTAAACGTAAAGTACATCAGATATTACACAGCTATGTGAATATATAAATAAAATATTAATTAACACAGTCAAGGAAAAATGCATCAGAAAAAATGGTGTCCAAAATGTTGTTGACGCCAAAAAAGGAGGAGGTTCTCAATTCGACTTTATTTTATTATTATGTTTGTACCTTGGATACTTTTAGGACTTTGATTTTAACCACTCATATTCTAGATTCACACCACGAAGTACTTATATCAAATCAGCTACCTTATTTCAAATCATTATATCGGAAAAATGACTGCTTTATTTTGAAGCTTCAGTAACCTTCGCAAAGTTGACGACTTGAGTGACTTCGCAAGTTGTAAGGACGATTAATACCAACTGAACGGCGTTCTGAAAAGATCCCAAGCTTGTTAATTCTAGAGCATAAAGAGTTGGAAGGCATACTAAAGTTCCAAATTTAGTGGGCTACCCAATAAACTTTATGATAGGCATAGTTTACTACACAAAGTTTAACAGCTCGCATGAATTTGGTGTTACTGTATTCGAGTTTACGACTCGACGTAATTCAATGTTATAAATAGGTACAGTACTGAGAGCAGTGAGTTTACAACATAGGCAGTGTCCGGAGACTTGTGACTGGACTTTTTTTTAAGTTTGCTACATCAAGTTCGTAAAAAAGCCTTTGTCCTCGGAAGTAGCAACGCATCTGTGATTGACTTCAACCCCTGATCTATGTGAAGTTTACTATAGGTATATACATATAGACTTTATGGTATTGTTTAAGTTAAATGGATCAAATTCATTACTACCATTACTGTAAACATATTACAATTATAAATCTGTAACCATTAGTGTGAAAGTGGCAGGAACTTACGGAGTTTGATTCCAGAGGACATCTATGTCTGCCTAAGAACATCAGTATTAACCACCGTTGTGTTCTGGTTTGTGGGGGTGTGATGAGGTAGACTTGTCTGAAAAGTTCCAACCTAGTCCTCACAGATAGCAACGAACTTCTTCTTATCTAGTGTTGATTACAGATGTCGAAGGGCATATATATTTAACACACAAAATTTATAATATGGTCGAATAGTTCTTCACGCGAGAGCGCTTGTAGAGCAGAAGTGGCCGACACTGGCCCGCATGGCCCACGCGGGAGACACGACGACCCGCATGGCAGAGCGATCACCATAACGGTCTGACACGCGGTGGGTTCCAGGTTCGATTCCCGGCCAGACAGACATCTGAATGATGAATGTGAATGAATTGTTTTTTCATACGATGGCCAAGTCGATCTATTTATTTAAAATGTAAAAAATGTTTAATATTAACATGATAATAACTTACGTAATAACTTAGGACAGAAGGTCCCTTAAGTAGAGACTAAATAAATTAACCGACTTGGTATTACATGGATCTCACAACTTTTTACGGTAGAAAAAGTGAGCTGCGAGACTTGGTTTTTTTTTAGGATGGTTTTGATTGTATATGTGCATTTTCTTGTACAAACCTACGAGCTACGGTGCTACGAGCTAGCGAGAATTTATAATAAGGACAAAACTTTAAGTCTGCTAATTAGCAGTTCTACAAGATTAATTAATGTTACGCCTTCTTATGATAAAATATTATACCAATATAAATTTAACGCAATGTAATTTATAGTATTATTATATTACTGTTATGTTTATTCTAGGTCACTTGATGAACTATATTCACAACCCTTTAATTCTCAGCGGAGACATGTAAAGCCAAGCCTAATTGTGCGGTACAGTTTCAACTATATTATTATTTTCGGAGAATTAATTACGGCACTTGATCTTCACCAGCAGAGTATAGTGCCACCTCTAAAATTACAATTATTTATCAAACTTTCAAACATCAACAATATTGCCTTTAATATTTCAACATGCATATATTTCCTGTAATGATTCAAGTGTGGCAATTCATTTTACGAAAACGACCAGCAAACGTCCGTAGTCATGAAACTCGGAGCCGTAAAACAACGTTCATATGACGTAATCTCTTAATTAAACAATACGCGAGCATACAAACCTCGTAGCGGTACAACATAGTGATTTATGCCATGCGTATAGGAGTATACGCGCCATGGTTTGCATAATAGCATTACGCGGGGAAGGTTGGAATCTGAGCTATTTCTAAATGGTTATGCCTATGCGTAGCTCGCGACTCTCGTCTTAATAAAGCTACCTTCCATTAACGTGGTTATGTGCACGTTAAGTTTTACGGCTTGACTACGCGCCTTTACCTTGCGGATTACGTCCACGCATCAACAGACCGAGAGAAAAGCTGGCTTTATTTTTATGGCAGCGTCAACCTGTTCTAGGCATTGGTAAGATTTTGTGTTAATATGTTTACCTTTGCTTATTCGTATCGTCAATTATTGCTTTCTTTGCTGGGCACATTTATCCGATTGAAAACTCTTAAATTCTGATAAAAGTTAATGAAGTCCACCAAAATAGTAATTAAGGTTTTTTCTGTATAGATATAAGATTGAAGTAACAAACGAACATGCAGTCTACTTGATGGTTAACGGTCAATGAGCCACTATCAAAAAAGATAGTTGGTTTGTAGGTATAATTATAAAATCATGTTATTGAAAATAATGATAATATAATTGCCACGGACTCGCTTATCCTCTATAATTAAAGTAACCTTGTCAGTGACCCCCAGACATCTAATAGTAGCTCAATCATTCAAATCGTGGTTTTTACTGTCAACACTCATTTCATATAAGCGAACTACTCGTATACATAAACACTTCAAACTTTATCAAAGAAACTATAAACAGTTTTTATGTAAACTGCTGTAGGAAAGATTCCCGAAGTATTTTTGGAGAGCTATCATCATACCGGTCTGACACACATTGGGTTCCGATCTCCTGCCAGAAAGACATCTGTTTAAAATATGTTAATCGTGACGTTTTTATGAAATACCATACCGATCCAAATATTGTAATATATCTATATATCAAAGGCAATGCCGTAAGCAAGACTCGTTTATTTGTTAATTTTGTCAAGGATATTTAAGTGAATGAATTTTAAAGAAAATTAATTCTGAATGCGGTCATTTGAACTCCCTATAACCCTATAAACGTTAGCAGATAGCATTCCGTTCTAAGCTACATTTTATGACTTGGAACTTTAGCACTCGTATTCCGATATTATTTTCTGTCTGCTCCCGAAATTGGCGAATTACTTCAAAGTACGTAATAAAAGTGTATACCGTGTATCTATATTCGTTACATTTATTTAGTGAGATAAAAATTACGAATTTAAAGGAATGACGAATTTTATATTTAATATAAACCTTTTATTTAAATACTGTTTTACTGAAGGATTTTTCCCTTTTACCGCGTAAATGAGGTTTTACAAATTAATCTTTTAGTAAGTGTAATAGTATATACTACCTTTTATTTTAATTATATAGGGGGAAACTTTGAAAAGGTACCAGAGTGGACACTGGGTTATATGGCATTTATACCGGAGTAAAACAGTTAATGACCTTCCTCGGGGTTACTTCGATGACCCAGGAATCTCCAACGGAACGCAACCTGAAAACAAATACGATCTTTTACCTTACCTTTGTGAGACAGACAGTATGCGACCACATAAACCGCCATACTTTCCGAGGTCAACGGTCGAGAGGTTCGAGCTCCCAATCTGACCGCCCGCAGGCCTAGCCGCTTTTAGTCTCCTCTTACAGGCCAGGGAAACCGTAGCTCTTTTCTAGTTCCGAGCACAAAGAGACTTTATACATATAATCTATTCACAGAGATCCAAACAAACATATAAAGTCTAGTATAAATATAATTTGATGATCGGAAAGACAAAAAAAATATGATGATGAAGAACAAGATGAACGCATGCATATTTTGTAGAATAATGTGGATTGGCTACGAATATAAATTGTAGTTTGGTAACTTTGAATTCTATACATAGGTACGCTTCGGATTCTTATTTAAACAGCTTTTTTCCCACCCTTGTCGTAACTACAAATATTCATGAGATTTGCCTTGTACGTCGTAAATTCAGGTCGTAAAGTATCACCAGTATTGCATCTTGAATTCTTGATCGATCGACAGTCCTTTTAGACGCAAGTAGTCGTACGTAAAATGTAACCAAATATTACAAATAATGTGAAAGGAATCCTCATAAATCTACTATGGTATAATACGCGTAAAAGGCAAATAAATAATTCCTCATAAACCTTAGCTTTATTTATAGGCCGGTTTCCACAAGCCAGCAAAATACGTACGTTCAATACTTTTCCGACGACGGAAATAAATTTCTTAGCTAAAGATTTATCTACCTTTTTTTCGAGGGGGAAACCTTCTAAAGGTACCCGACGCTGTGATTTTTACCTCACTAAAACCCCCCCGGTGGCCGTCCTCAGCGCTGTGTGAAGGACTCCGGGATCTCCAACGGAACGCAACCGGAATCATCCAAGCGCAATGCCCCTTTCGGGCGCTTCCCTGGTGAAGATTTACGCTCACCGTATGGTCTGTTCTTTACGACGGCTAGCGACTACAAATACTGCCGTCCTTCCCGGGGTCACTTGACTGGACGGTTTGAGTTCCCACTCTTGCCCACCGCAACCCCGGGAGCCGCCTTTTAGTCGCCTCTTACGACAGGCCTTGGGATACCGTAGCCCTATTCTAGTCGAGGAACTGAAGGGAAAAAAATATTTATCTACCTAATATATTATTTTTGCTATGTACTAATATCCACATTTATTGGTATATTGATAAACACGCTAAAGGATCCTCCATCCTATATTTTATATCCATTGACACAGGATTTTTCAAAGGAGGGGGTACGCCATTGAGTCATAGGGGGTATGTAATGTAATGGCCCGATACATAGGTATCAGTTATTTTAAGATGGGTTCGCTGTGAACTTGATAGTCTAGTTCGTATGTACCCCTAGTACGTGGAACAATAACTTAGAGAAACCCTGCATTAACATATCCTCGTTACATGACATCCAGTGTGAATATTCAAGTGTAGGTACCTTTATTACACCCGGGACTACTCCTAAGTAAATAATCATTAATTCACCCCGACAAAGGCGATAGCGGTAAACTCAGTGTTCTAATGAAATTCTGTTTTGTATAATACTCATATAGAAACATCATATTATAGGTTTATACCGCTCGCCAAAACAATTCGAATTTACTTTAGAATACGATACTAGATAAATAAATAAAAGGAGCTCCTACGAATTGAATCGGCTTTTGTAAAATATTTATAGAAACGTCGGCTCTCTACTGCAGGTAGGTAAGTGAAGGTACTAGTGGGTTGTGCAGTGTAATAACCATATAGATCGAATGAAAAAATACATTTTTTGTGGTAGGTTTTTTAAATACGAGAAAAAAATTGACTCCATGGTACTTTTGAGGATTCCGTGCCGAAAGGTTGAAATAAACAGAATAAAATAAATTTAAGGGGAGAGGGGAGGTTTCCTATACAACAAACGTGACTTCTTTTACCGTTTTTATACATAACTAGGTGTGCTACGCGGTTTCACCCGCTACTAAATAAGAAAAAAAAACAAACATAGTGTGATATAGCCTTCCTCAATAATTGGACTATTATATACAAAAATATTTTTTTAATTCAAACCAGTAGTTCCTGAGATTACTCCGTTCAACCAAACAAACTGTACTGCCTCATAACATTAGTATGGACTAGCGGCCCGGTACGTGCTTCGCTACGTATAAAGAGAAATATTTAAAAAAAGTTGTTGAGACATCTAATTCATTTATTCAAACAAAAAATATTTTATTAACATTTGGATAAACTATATTTTCTGTTTTTCCATTTTGAATATGAATAAACAAAAGGCCTGGGGAACCGATTCTCAAACAGGCAACATAAAGTAGGTCATGTGAAAAACATAATTCAAATTCACACCATAAACGTTAAGTGTTTGCCCTTTGGCCTTGTTGATGGACATCGCAAATGATAAACGCACAGGACGACATGATGGAGGGCAGGAAGTCGTTTAAAAATGTTCAATTTGACAGTTAAATCCCCATTTAAAAAATGATTCGCCATTTATTGAGTTAATTTGTTACAAAAAATGTGATAAATGAAGAACCGCTCTACCGATTTTGTGCAAACTACACATCTATTAAAAAGTTCGAACAAAGCCTAAACATGGTTTGGATAGGTGAGCCCGTTTTTAAGTTATAAAATTACAACGAAAAGTAGCGAAAGTGGCGAAATTTGCGGATATGTACTCAACATATCAGCAAATTTCTGTACTTTCGCCATTTAGGGTCGGAAACATTTGTGACCCAACTGAATGTTGTGACGTGAGTTAAAAGTTAAAATTAGGTTCAAGTAAAATATGTTAACAACACCTCAAAAAATGTCGCTAAAACGCGAAACTAATGGACAAAGAATTTTCCAGTTGGTGAAAATTTCACAGTAAAGTAATGAGCACTTTTAAACCCGCAGTATACACGAAACCGCATTCCGAAAAATTAACTATTTTTGGTCTGCACTAATTAGCACACCGCTGAACGTTTGCAGCGGCCAAGTGCGCAATGCAAATTGTCTTATACCAGAATTAAAAATTGTGCGAAAATTAATTTCACCTTTTAATTCAACTTTTAATAAGCATTAACCATTTAATTTAGCTTTTAATATTTTAACTAAGCTCATGGGCGTAGCTTGTAGGTGGGGTCTTTGTACGGTAAAAATCCCACATACACCGGCGTTGCTCCCACGACGTCAGGTACCTTTTGAAGGTTTCCCCCTCGTGACAAAAGGTAGTGTTAGCATACAAACATGCAGTCCATCTTATTGTAAGTGACCACCGCAGCTCATGAACATTTTTAATTAACCCCAGATAGGATTAAGGTATTCGTTAAGATTAGTCACAGTTGCGTTGATTCTAAATTGGTACCAAAGACTAAGTTTTTTTCTTATATCTATAATTGGACGCCTATAATAAGTATGTCTCCTTTACCACACCCCTCAAACTAAAACACACCCGCGCTTAACACTGCTGTTATCAAGAAATACATGTGACGTTGGTTCCTCCGAAGTAGAGGTTCTACTACCTTTAAACTGCTAATTCTGTTAATTACTTCTTAGACAAGATCTATGAGGTCAATTAATATAATGCAATCGTAATCACGACTATCAGTTTGAAGCATCCTTTAAGGCCTGGAGCACGCATGATTAACCAAGCTTGCATAAAAAAGTATTAGACCTTAAACATTCATTACTGTATCATCATTCCACACATTTCCAACATATACGAGTATGTACTGGTAGTGTCACAGACTTTTTACCGATAGGTACTTCAAATAAGAAATCAATTCTGTTCTTATATATTTTACATTTGTTTAGGCATATTTTTATTTTAAAAGCTTTACCTAATCTAGCTACGTAGGTAGGTAGGTATAGATAAAAAAGAATGTCGATTTTTGAATTTGTATTATTTAAGTAGATTTAGATATTTATTCCGGTTTTCAGTCAAGATTCTACGTACAGTTGATCCGGATTTAAGAGCAAATATCCTCAACGAAAGATTTTTCCGCCATTGCGGGTTTATCTTCTAAATACAAACCAAATGCAATGGAACTGAAAGCTAAGCCTTCCTTCTTTTTGCAGATTTAAAAATTGGCACAAAGGGGATTATAGCCGCGTTTTCTGCGCTATTTTCAGAGAATGCAGTGATATCGCCTTGTCTTATTCGTTTTCAATGTGAATGGTTTGAATCCATTCATTCCTTTTTCTAGATGAAATGAAAAAATATATAAGCATAATTTCAGTACGAGAATCTCAAACGGAGGTCTGTGTGCAATAAAAATGAAATTAAAGCTCACAGATACATACAATTAAATTTATTTTACTTCAATATTTATTTGACAGATTTTTAGGTGTAATAAACCAGATTTTATTTTTACAGCAAATTAATTCCTTCATTGTAAGCAGGTACACATATTACTTTAGAAACTAAACAAACCCTTGCTTACGATACTAACATTATCCACGTACCAACGATATTGCGTTTGCAATAAATTTAACAAAACATCTACACATAAATTTGCCACCGAGACACTTGACACCTACATTATGGTCTGCTGAACCCACAACGTCTAATATATGGGAATGAATACCGTTCTGGTAAAATATAAGCTTTATATTTAAGGTAGCTCCACAAGGATGAAGCCGTTATTTCTATTCCGCGGGCTTATTATCCTAAGCCTTAATTCCTTAGGAAAATAATGCTTTCATTTTATAATATTTTTAGATCTAGAGATATACAATAAGCAGTAGGAATATATAGTAAGGTGAAGAACTCTTTGTGGTTCGACTCCAGAAGCACCACCGCCACACCTATTTCTGCCTAATAACGGCAATGTTAAGCGCTGTTGTGTTCTAATCTGAAGGGTGTGGTAAAGGGGACATACTTTTCCGAGGCATTCCATCTTAGTCTTCAGAGGTAGTAACGCCTGTGGCTAACCTTAGATGAGACTGATTTTACCTAGGGTTGATTACAAATGTCCATGGGCAGCACTAGCTACTTACCATCAGGTGAGCTGCATGCTCGTTTCCTACTTCCACACGAGGTAAGTAGGTAAGGTAGGTAATAATTTCATAAAACATCCAATAAGGAATTATTAAAATTATGCAAAATTATTTACTAAAGAATAGTTTACATAAATACTAAATTTTATAATTATTTAATATACACTGTACGTGTACAGTTTATTTGTTGTTTTCTTTAGAAATTAGTTAGATGACACACACACATCGATTATTATTTTTTAAAATGATCAAAAAAAACTGTCGTTACACTGAGTCCTGTAAAGATTGTCCATGATATTTGCTTGCCGTCATGACAATGACGATAATAGGACGATAGAAACGCACACACCTCACGTGTTCTCGGTGAAAGTAATTTCTGATTATTATGATTTTTTCGTGGAATAAATAATAATGTGTGTTAGTCAGTGAACGGTGATTTTTTAACTTATTACTTATTGTCAGGGCTCATAACCTGACTACCGACGAGTTAAACTCAGTGACGTAGGGTGGGTTTATGTCACCCGAGGCGGATGTTAAAATTTTAGTTAGCCAAAAAAATATTATGTAAATTGACGACTAAAAAAAAAGTCGCCAAACGTAAACATGCTGCCGCCCTCTAAGTAGATAATATTTATTATTTCATATGGGCAATTTTAAAAAGGCTTTGTCATAATATATGGCAAAGCCATTGGCATGGGCACACGAAGCTGTCTTTGTGTGTCTATAGCATCCACGACACTGGAGAAAATCCTAATGTAGAGCTATGAGTGTAGAAAACATTTATTTATTTATTTATAATATATTGAGGCATTGGAATAAGTTATATGTAATGAAATAATGATAAAGTTGTTCTCAAATATGTACTATCATAGAATTTTAAGGGTCTTACTGACATTTGTAAATCTGTAATAAAATATTCTATTATATTCTATTTTGTTGTATTCTACTCTATTCTATAATAATATGTCTTATCCAAAGACAATACACAAATAAATACAGCGCGAAACAGAAAAAAGATTCACTTTAAAATTAAGTTTTTTTTTTTTTTTTTTTTTTTTTTTTTTTTTAGTGGTTAATTCTTCATTGACACCCGCCCCCTGGGG
>DWLI01001010.1:0-17358 GCA_018249915.1 Cecropterus dorantes dorantes | reverse complement strand
ACTGAACCGATTTCAAAAATTATTTTACCATTAGAATCCTACATTATCCCTGATGAACATAGGTTATATTTAAATGACAAAAAATAGGAATTTGTGTGAAAATTATTTAAAGACGGCGACTATTTTTATGTCCGTAGCGAAGAACGAGTGCTTTAGTTCTAGTTGTTTTATAAAATTGAAGTAGCAACGTAACATGTAACTCATGGTTAGTAGTTATTATCGCCCCTGGACGTCTTTAATCAACCCCAGACAACAAACAACAACGATTAAAATCCAACCTGAGGTCGGCCGCAGATGAGTTATTACCCCTAAGCTTTAAGTTAGAGCCCCTGGAATAAGTATTTCTCCATTAACCCATCCTTATATTTAACACTGCTATTTTTTGCAGAAATTTGTGTCGCGGTGGCCTCTTTCTGCGTCGAATCAGATAGGATTCTACATTCTACTACCTTCTAATAAATGATCAAGTATTCTTGTAAAAGTATTTTGGAGACAGCTATTGAAAATAAGTTGTATTTATATGTATATGTAATCATGCTATTGCGAAAATCAATTTTATTTTATTTATGTATATGATGTTGAAAAACCAATTTGCACGTGTTTAACAAATGCGTACATCATTGTCCATTATCACACAGCATATAATCATGTTGTCACTATTTAGTCAGACGTACTTCCAAATAGCTTATGCATCTTACCTTGAGTTTAATGCTTCGGGATTTCGGATGAATATAATCGTTGTAAATCTTAATTTTTATTTTATAACATCTTCTAATAAATAATATTTATACAAGTCCATTTTATTATTTTAAACTACTAGTACTGTTGACATATTTTATTTTTATTGCTGTTATTTCGGAAATTGAAGAAGTGTGAAAGCTCGCACGGTACTTTTCAACGCATACATTTCATGAAAGTAATCAAAAATAAATCGGATTAAATTTTGACATTAAAATTTCAGTCAATATAATCGAATTGTACTGGTTCCGTCACCATTAATACTGTTGACTCGAAACTTCCTAGTATGTCGATCAATGTGACAAAATTTGTTAAGTAAGTAATCAGTTATATTATAGGAAATATAATTTGAGTGCCATTTTTCATATGAGTGGGTCGTTTGCGCACCGATCTAATAATTACAGTGTAGGTGGGGCATGTGTAAGAAACACTGTGTGTATATTATTTTTTATACTAAGCACGTGGTATACGATTAAGAGTCCAACTTAATCCATCAATAATGATCATGATATGATAATTTATATATCCGAGAAATACAAAAAAGTAAGTCTCGACGTTAATTGTTTCCTATCCAATAATATGAATTATATCTCGTGTTTGTCTTATTATTCAATAGGTGCAATATGTAGATAGTAATTATTACTATCATGAAAATTTAAATGTTATTATTTCGTATGTATCAATGCGAGAGCTAATATTTTTTAAGCTTTAAAAAGTATTCAATCATGACTAGCGTGATTGATAATTTCCTGAGGACCTATATCCAAAGAGTTTTTGCTAAACGTATTATTTCGAATCAAAATAAATCTATATAATATATAAAAGTGAGATAGTGTGTGTCTGATGATATCTGTGTGTGGTAATATGGTACTCACGTAAGAACCACAAAGGTTCGAAATACATGAAATTTTGCGTGGATGTAGCTTGTTTACCATGTTTTTTTTACACTATTCAAAGATGGCAACTATTTTAATGTCCCGCATATAAACACGAGTATTTCAGTTAGTTATATTTAAGTAAAGTTATTCCAGTACATACAGTATTATACATATATTTCTAATTTTCTAGAAATATTCCCTCAATTTGTTTACACCTTGTAGTTTTAAAAACAAAAATTTTAAAGATCTTTAAATCGCGTGCTCTAAATTGCAGTCATTTCTTGGACTGGGTAAATGTTTTTGTGCCCCGGTAACAAGCCAACATGCAACAGGATACTTGTCTTATTTTACATACGTACATACGTAAATGAAACCAACAGCCTTAGTAATGAATAACTTCACTAGAACTCTTTCACGGCTTTGAAATAATATTTTAGGAAAAATAAAAAATAATGTTTCGATAAAACGTCGAAAATACAGCACAACACACAATTTAAAGCAAATACTTGATCATCAAAATTTACAAAAACATGAATTTTCGAGTTGGTTTATTATTTATATTCTCTTTTGAACGGAAATTTTCAATCTAGTTGCTTACTGCAAACTTTAAACAAGATTTTGTATCAAAAGTTGATTCATCCGTTACTGCAACATTTTAAATAAATACATATGTACACAGAGAAGTTTTGTGAATAAAGGTTTGGTAAGTGGCCAACTCACGTACTGTTGCGATGTGGGTCGCTTTTTGAAGTTGATGCGTTGCGATGATCACCAGAGACAAGCCAGACGCTTTATTTGGAAATAACTTTGTAACTTCTGTGTATCTGGCATAACAATCGAATGCCAGCCAAAATGTATGCAGGCGTATAGATAACGAACCGTCAATGCATGGGAAAATTGCTCACGAACTAAAACTGTATTTAAATTACTACAAGATTGTAAACTAAACGCTAAAGTCCGTTGAAATAATCGCGACGAATTTGCCGTCTTAACACAATTCCACCAGCATAGTGAATGAGTTGGTCGACAATAATTATGTGGTAAAGACGACTCGCTCTCATTTACAAATATAAATCAGGAGAACACTATTTGCGATATATACATATTTATTATAGGTAATTTTGCCATGAATTAAACCGCACACCACAGGCAATTAATATTTTAAGCAATTACCCAGAAGTATGGACAAACATATTCAAGTACCTATACAAACAAATTTCGTGAGTCAGTAAGTAGCTTCTCTATTCTCTACGAAGCGTCAGTGAACCGCTGACCCCGCTTGGCTTTACAACAGATTACTACGAGCGAACTTGACCGCCCACACTTAATACTTTCATACTACGAGATGAAAGGGTATTGTCACATTTGATACAAAAAGGTCACCGCTTGAAGTAGCCTAGCGTAATCGCATATCTATGGGTACCTTATGGTTGCACAGTAAAGCCACGATGCAAGACTTTCGATTTTATCGCCTATAAATGTAAAACAATACGCAAATGAAGTAAGCCTTGTTATTTCGTTTTCAATGCAATCCGTAGCACTGTATGGCATACTTTCGCAAAAATCCGGAAATAAAATTATGGAGAAAGAATAATGCAAAAGATTATTAGCCTTAAAGTTGTATGTGTGTGATGTCAGATATCACACGATTATTCCGGGACAGTACAGATAGGATAACTTATCAGCTGTGTCACTTAAACAATAGGTACCCAAGTAGGTACATCATTTTATTTGTATAAGCCCCTGTTTATAGTGAAGTAATTATACAAAACATCGGTTAATACATAATTAAGTTTTGAAATCTTGTTACTATCACATTATATAAAGTAATTAATACCGCCCACGAGGCTTTATTGCATTTATTTTTAATGACTATTTTACAAATTAATATGTTATTACCGTACCTGTTTGTCTAATACTATTAAGCTCTAAAGAATTTGTCTCATCATTTTGCGAAACGGAAACTTTAACCAGTCATCAAAACAAGGAAATAAACAAACAGTAGCGAAGGAAAATATTTTAACTCTTTGCTGAATTACTTCTTGTTCAAACTAAACATCGCCTACGGATCTGTTCGTATTACGTATTTGCTATGAAATCAATTTACTTCAATTTTATTATAAAAAATCAAAAAAGAATAAATGATTTGAAGAAGTAATAAAAATAATTATCCACAATTATTTTGAAGTGTTCATTTCATACAAAAAAATGAAACGATTCGAATATAAATAAATAACTTATTATTTCCATTATTCTTAAATTAGGTACAAAACCACGTATGAACGATGAAAATACCAATGATTAATTATTTATCATTATTATTAAATATTTTGAAATGACAATCATCTATGCCGTCTATTTGTATATACATACACAAATTGACCGCTATGATCGAGGCAGCTGACCGCTAGTGTAACCGTATCATAAGCGTAACTACGGGGAAAATTATTAACTAATTAATGATTTCGCTTATAAAGTCATACAGTCAGTAATGTTCTATAAATATTTATGAGTTGTTATGAGTGATGAGTCACGAGATCGTAATGTTGGAGCGTTTCGTTGCAGAGGATGAGGTATCAGTAAACACGGACTGTGTAACGTAGCCATTTCTTTTCCTTAAAATGAGACGTCAACTACTTATCGCATATAACTATTACGTATTATACGTAATAAAATATGCTCTAGTACGTATTATACATAATAAAACAGTCCAAATTCAAACTTATTAATTTGATCTGTGTTAGATATAGAGTATATTTTATATATTATTTTCATATGTAGGCTAAATGAGATTTTTCCATATTTATATACTTATGCCTACAAGACGGCAGTTTTCGTCTAACTTGTACAATGGTAAAAAGGAATGTTCCACCAGGCTAAGTAATCATGCTTCAGGAGTAGCCGTGCTTCGGCATTTCAGGGCTTGTGTGGTGTTATGTCAAGATGTTGAAAAAACATCGATAACGTGATTTAGAATATTGGCGTAATCTCTTGACGAGTTGCGGAAAGTCACAATTTCCTTCATACATTTTGTTTTATTGACTTGTTAATTGCCTATTTCCTGCTCCATAACAATAAAGTTATTGTTATGGAGCAGGAAATTACGATCCGGATTTTGTGGATTGAAACAAAAATTCACGATGGATTCCCGGAATCACAATAGACCGTCCCATTTGAAAAGGCACGTATGGTCACGTTCGGTATACATAGCGAGTGCAAGCAATTTGCCGGGGAAAGCCGTCGGTACGGGCGCGCCGTTAATCTCGCTGCTCCAACACACCAAGGTTAACTTTCGCGACCACTAGCCTTTCCAATACCTTCGATATACATGTATATCAGTGCATCATACATTTATATTTGATAAATCATAAATTCGCCCGTGACTCTACCAGTGTTTCAACCAGAAATACAACTGAGCACCATCGAGTTACTTGAGTTCGTTTTCTATAATAAAGATAAGACAATTAACATATCCTATCGTTTTACATATCCTAATAAAATAAAGGAAGTCCATTACCATTTGCATTTAAATGTTTTTTTTCCTGAAGGTATTTACTTTTTCAAGCAACATAACGTAAAGTTATAAAGTGTTGCATTTCTCATAGGTAAAAAATTATTACGCAAATGTAATTTTCAGTAATGTTACCTGGCGATACTTAGTAAAAAGTAACGGAGAGAGTACATTAAAATAGATAATGAACACCAATTATTGTGATAAGTCTATCAATTAAGTCGTAACAAGGGCATTAGATTGACGTGTAATGGCAATGTCGTGTTAATGGATTAAAAATGATGAATATATAAATGAACAATGATATATAACATTGTATTGAACGTGAAAATACTCGCACCAATTGAAGATATTCGTATCCTTATATATCGTATATAAATAGATAAAATTAAAATGATGTTCATATGATGATCTAGAAAGAACCACATTTTTCTTGCGTAAGAAAATGTACAAATCATTTCTTTTTTCTGGTTAATTTTGAATAGTTGACCCAATTTTGACAAGTCCCTTAACAAAGAAAATTTTATAGGAAAGGGAGTACTATATATTTCCTGCACGGGATGAATACGATTGTTTCTTGAGGGGATTTTAGTGCGGTAAAAATCCCACATAACACGATATCTTTCCCGCATATCCTTTTAACGTGTACGCCCATCAACAAAAAACGAAATAAGTTCGTACTCTTAATATAAACTGCTGTTTATTGATATTTATCTCCCATGGATTCAATTGGATATCTGAAGAATATCCATTTGAGCCCAGAATTGAATTAAAATTATATTAGGTACGTAAATATGACATATGTTTTTATCTATAAATTTGTAGGTTATTCACTTATACATCGATAAAGTTGTTAGGTAAAAAAGGTAGATAAATCAAGGAGATTAAAAAGGTCTTACACCTTTGAAGGAATCGTATTGGAGGCCTAAAAGCACTCTTCTCACGTCTGCTTATATGTTATTTGTACAAAATGGGTTTAGAAAGGATTGTCTGAAGTGTTTCTGTAGTACGTGTGAAAGTTGCGGATATAAGAAGATTATGTAAGGGTAGCTCCGCGTTAAGGCCCACAAAAGCAATGTAACTTGTTTTCGCTTGCAAGTCATTCGTAAAAATAAGCTGAGAGCCTATTATAGAATTGACATGGGAATCCTTATAATATTTTTTGAATTAAACCAACGAAATATTCTTGTATCGAAAACGATGTCACCTTAAGTGCCACGAAAAATATGCCCTGCTAGAGATGTATAGAGATTATTAGCTTATTAGCTTTAAGCGTTATTTCAAGTTTAAGCAGTAAGGAAATTAAAATAATTTCCAACGTTAATTTTGGGGCGGCAATCGCATGGCAATTTAAATGCTAACCGCTGGCGCTTGCTATTTTTTTAAGCGTTGCGGCTCATGGTCCGTGTAAGGTAGCTCTCGTAAACATTAATTCGATTTTAACTGACATCTAAGGGTAACCTGACGGTTATCTATTACAGACCTATCAGTTACATAGCTGGAGTTCTCGCCGGTCTACCACAGCACATATCCACTACGCAGTATGTCACAGCTAGATCTGGTAAAAGGGCCATCTCAGTCGCATTACCACTTTAAAGCAAAGGAGAGTTCTCATGTATATTTCCCTAAATATCGTTATGATTTATACCTCCATATTGCAAAACGAATTAAAATCGACATGACATCTATATCCTACTTTTAATTAGAGAATCTGTACATAAAAGCCATGAGACAGCGAAAAGTACATACAAAAGAACATGTGTATTCGTCCAAATTGTTTAACATTAATTGGGAACACTGCGATATTCTAACGATTTGATGTCTTTAATGTTTTACAAACAGAATATAATATTTGGTTCTTGTCCATAAATGGTAGACGTACTATCTATATACGGATATAAGTATTGTAAATAGTTTTTTTCATTAATTTGATACCCATGTACCAGATAAATCACCGCGCGCAATAACATGCATACACATTGCACACCTAAAAATATTTTTAAATTGTTACGAAGATTTTTACACGTTTACCATGTAAAAAGCAGCCTATGTAATTTTTTGCTAATGCATCTTTGAGCTAAAGTCAGATCAAAATCGGCTTAACTGTTTCCACACACATAGAATATTATAACTGTTTTCATTTTGATATTTTTTAAATAAGCAGATAATTATAAATACAATATAAAATTCTATGAATGTCGATAGCAGTTATGTTGAATTTATCGACAGACAGTTGAGTTTTATTCATCTGTCTAGATATTGGTGTTTCGACGAAATCGCGTTAGACAGTCCGATATGCGTAATGAAGCTGCGTCACTCCACTCCGCTGCTGAATGGCACATGATTCACAGTGATGTATTTATAGACAGTGGTATTCGGATAATTTACTACAAATACTATCTTCTCACGCCCACATACATAATTGACAATAAGTATGTTAATGACTTACACCACACTAATATGGGTGAATTCATATTGATTATCCTCCTCATGGTATAAAATAACAAAGTTAAGTATTCCTCCATTTATTGGAATGTCCAATTATTGAAATCAATGAAAAAAATAACAAGTCACATGTTATAAAAACGAAAAACTGGATTGCGTTAATAAGTTGCATGTGCTGGCGTAGGAAAGGATACATACATACTAATGCTACCAAGACATCTAGCGACACCTCTTAAGTTATAATTCACTGCATTCATACTTGTAGCTTCATATACAGGTACATACAGTCGAAATAAAAAAAGAATAACGAAATTACCGCAATACATAAGACAGGCAGACCAAAAGAGAGGTAGACAGATACATACGATGATTATGAAAAACGGCATCCTTATAAGCCTATTATGAGAATGCTGATTTTTCATATTGATATGAACAAATTGGCATCCTCACTTCACCTTTATTGTTCCGATTGTTGATACAGTGTCAGATAGACAATACACCTATTACCCACATTAAATGAATAAGGGCATGCTTGGCTTTGACCGTAAAAGAAAAAAACATTTCAGGTCATTTCACATTTCAAGTAACATATAATGATTTATAGGCATGTATAACAAAAAATAGGGCAGTAGCTAATAAGCTATCGGAAATAAACGCTCGAGGGATTTAAGTCATCGATCAAAGCTTTTCAACATCAACGGCCTCTAGAACTGCCAATTAGTAAATGAGTTAGTAAACGATGGAAAATATATGGCAATGTTTTATACGTTTTTATAGTTTTAAACTGACCGACACAAAAATTCGTAATAAGAAGGTTCAATTAGAACTAAGCAAAGTAAAAATATATACTTATTTCAGGTTGAGATAAATTTGTCTACATACATATTATTTTTAAGTCTTTGTATCTATAATTATTTATTAGTAAATTCGGTTTTACTTTATAAAGTTAATACATAGTTATTTAAATAAAACACATTTCTTAATGAATATTTTTGGAAGAATTTATAGCACTCTAAATAAACTTTATTACAGTTGTAAGTACTGGCCTATTAAACAGTCGTACGTTGAGAGGAAAAAAAGAAAATAAAATTACATCATCCTCCAAGGTGAATAACGTGAGACAAATTGTTGTTTAATAAAATTAAACTAAATTTTATTAAACAACAGTAAAATCACTGAGTACTAATGGTGATTTATATTATGATATAATACATTTTATGTTTTATGGCGAAATATGTATTGGTAGGAGGAAGGGACATAGGCCATGTTGAAGAAGGAATTATGTTAAATTTTAATTTAAGTAAAATTAGAAAACAAATCGAAAAGTACTATAGTGATTTGCCAAATTCTTTCTAAAAACACATTAGCACGAAACGTTTCAGCGTCCAATTTTAGTTATTAGTCTTTTTTGGTAAATATTCTATTACGTCGTACGTCGAGTGCTACAAATAAGGACCACTTTACGTAGAGACACAAAACGTATAAAATGCCACAAAATATTTAAATGTGATCGAACAAAGAGAACGTTCATTCCTGATAGCATGAAAGTGGCGCGCTTGAAATGCTTTACCTTAATAAAAATAAAGTAGTATCCTATCGTGTCTCGGCACTCTCTATCTGAGGAGGTATCGGCGCTTTTTGCATGTATTATTCATGGAGTCCCAGCCTCACTTGTTCCTGCATTGTCTACGCGTCTGCAATTATGAAATTTATGCTTTAAACCTTTAGGCAGATCACTGAATTAATGGAGGGGCTGACTCATTCGTGTCGTGCTTGAATAATCAAGGTTGTCCACTTGTTCACTGGACTGATGCTGATTTATCGGACTCCTATCAATATTGATCGATGTGTCTGAGAATGTGATCGCGACTAGCGTGTAAAAAGTTGGATGATGCTAGGAAAGTCTAAACCAATAAATATCAGTAACTTGAAACCACTATGTTACAAAATTCAAACGTTAGGTTATCGAAACTATTACTTAAAACAATTTTGAAAACTTATATTTTTGATGAAACAAGTATGTAATTATATATTCTTCGTTTTTGTCGTGTTTACCACGGAAATAAGTAGCCTATGTAATTCAGGTCATAAATTATCTGTGTACCAAATTGCAGCGAAATCCGACTAGATTTTTTTAGAAGAGTAACAAACATTAGGATTTATAATATTAGTAAGCGAACAACAAACGCGCTTATACTACGTCTTTATCATTTCTTACAAACAATTATAAAAACGTATTTACACGCTGTACCTTTGAATTTTGATTAAACTATTATCCGTTCATAGTGAGGATTTAATTAAATTCTTATCCAATTTAAATAGAGCTACTGTCAAGAGACAAAGAACGGATTATATTTATATTAGATTATGATGTGCCTGTGCAGCGGGCTGCAACGCAATCATTTGTTAAGATAACGTTAAGCGTTCGATCACGTCAGCTACACTCACGTTATAAGTATACATTGACATATTTAATGCATATTTATAACAGTTTACATGATCGAGTGTATAGAAGTACCTTCGCTCAATGTAATAGGTTCAAACTAGTAATGGCACCAAATGTGCAGCCATTTCGGCTTTTACAACAAATTACGCTATCAATAAACTCGTACGAGTACGTTCTTTGCCATGGTATTAAAAATAAACATTTCTTACTTCGTTTATTTTTTGTACCAATTTTTTTAATGTGGATTTTGGGATATTCATAACTCTGATGAAGTAAACATAGTAGACTGCTACAAGTCTTTCATTGATTAAATTAAATATATAAATAAACCGGTAAGTAAATTATGTTGGTATTATAATTATATAGGTACATATAAAAGTAGATTAAGTTAATAAAATACTATGCTGACATTACACATCACGTAGCGAATGATATTGTTAAAAGCCGCCAGCCATGTCCCCTACCATCTGTTACGATAAAGATACTTAATATAGACATAATAAAAAACTAAAGTTACTTAAGGCAATATTTTTAATGCCTGTCTCGATAGAGTGCGAAGACGGCATTGAAAAAACGAAAAAACCAATTCGTCGCCCGAAAGAATTGTAAGTACCGTACTTCAACTTTGAGGCTTGAGGTACTCATAAGTTAAAAATAGACATGAACATAATGCTATGACCTACACAAACAACTTGCAATTTGCAGACAGCAACCTGCAATGTGCTTGCAGTCGACCTGTAAACTGCCACATTTATACGACTCGTGTAATATATGCAATTATGTAGTAGCCTAAAGACTTAAAGTTTTTCACTGCCAATCATTTGGCTGAACGGGCACATTGTGGGTGTTGAGGTGGAATGTTATGTAGTTAAATAGATACCTACGAGTATATTACAGATTACGATGAAGACAAATAAAAATATATCTACATTTGATACGTGTTGAAGGTCTGCCTTTCGCCATGTTTGAAAATAGTACGTTTATATGCAATATTGATCCCTTGTGTAACTTACTTTTTTATTTATATAACTCGCTCTTCATGCATATCTATACTGTATAAAAAATCCTGTAAATAAATTGGATCCATCGGTTATGGGTATATTTTCACAATGTAAACAAATTGTTAATGTAGGCTCATTTAATATATTGATATGATAATTAGTAAAGTTTCGTAAATTAATCGAAGTTTTTAAGTATCAATCTCCGATATGAGACTATGGCAGTACGGATACTCCTCAGGCATGTTCACTCAGCTTGGCGAAAATATCCCTCTGTCTAAGTACCAATGAAATCCCTCTTCATTACCTATACGTATACATACTACGCACATGTATACATAGACGTATATATATCAGTACTGTCTTTTATGATATGGGTTTCTACATAAAGCCTATTTAACACAACGCTACAGTGAAGCGATAGATTGTTGTCTACTGAAACTTATTTGGAAATCCTGACTGTTATGAGGTCTTTTGTTCGTTACCAATACGATCGTAAAGATGTGAGACTGGTGTCGTTTGTCTTGAGCCGTAAATCAAACATTTAGTCAACTGGGTGCGCTGTCAAGTCAATAAACCATTATTGGTCAGTGGGCACATATGATGCGAATGTTACATAATTACAAAAGTGTTGGAACATAATAATATTATTACGCTCGAACCAACCAGACATTTTATTTTTATGACTTAATTTGCTACTTAGTTTTTAACGGTTTATGCGTGTATTGGTTACTTAGCTTAAGAAGTAGAAATGATGACAATAGTATTTAAATAGTTATTACATTGATGATAGACCTCTGCTTAAACTGAATTCAAAGAAAAATATTAAATGGAACTGATCGATTTTATAAGTTAATTTCTTGAAAGTGGTAGAATTCTTTGCAGTTCAATCACGGGTTAATTATAGCCCTTGGACGGCATTACCCACTATACATCAGGTGCATGCTGCATTTGCAACTTTTAAAAAATATGTCTCCAGTCGATCTTGACAAAATAATTTATTCTTTTAAATTTGGTATGTTATCAAACTTTATTCATTACACGATTATATTACGCAAAAGAAGCCGATAAGAGCTTGGACTTAGTCCAGAGGATCATTAACAAGAGACAAGATGTAATTACAGTAACGAGGTGCGCCGAAGCGTTCCGATGTCTTACAAGAAAAATCGATCAACTAATGAGAATGTAATTAATTTTTTATTACTTTCGTGATACGCCTTTTCCGCTAATATATTGAATTTCATCAATCAATATTAGTATAATAATATATTACCCAAGATGATTAATTGATTAATACGTACATCCGTTTTCGGCAACATCGTCGGCATTTTATTATTTCCCTAATGTGTCGAAATACAAATGTATAAATATAATAAAAGTATTTTTAGAGATTAATTCATCTATCACGATCTTTAAGATTGTTTTTATATTTGCTTGGAATTCGTAGTTTCCAGAAAATGCACTTTATAAGTTTTTATTAACAATGCCATGTTTTGCATTGTCATTCTATGCCAGGAATACGTAACTGCTAAAATTAAAACCAATAACTTCCAAATGTGCCAACATAAACCAGGATTTACGACCGGTCGAGTGTATAAAACGAAGTTTAGGTTATGAAAGAATGCTCAAAACAATCCGAAATACGTTCTCACATAAAACCAGGTGGGTATGAAAATAAAAGCCACTCGGCCTTCGTCATTTATTTATGTTGAAGAAAGTGAATGCGGCCGCCGGCGGACCTGGAACTGATGTGGTCTCACCTGTTCAAAAAACCAATTTCAAGACGTATTACCCTTTGTTCCCGCGCCCGCCTGCGAAGTGCTTATTTGCCTTTTATTGAGACTCCGACTTAATGTGACAACTTGCCAATACGGTGGCAACTCGCATTCTTTTTACTGGAACGCATATGTAAGTTCACAACGAAATAAATTTTTAAACATCATAATTACAAGGCAAGGCACCGCTTCCCATCGATAGCAGTCGAGTTCGAAATGCATCATAAAATTAACTTTAACTACAGTTGAAAATTCATTTAAATATATTTTAGAAACTACTTATTAAAATAACAATAAGTTAGTAAGATGTACGGTTTATGGGTATGTCGTAAGATTTGTTTACAATTGCCATACCAATGGAATGTTTTCCAACTGCATACTTTCCCGAGGTTTGTCTAGTGACACAGATAATTAGCATGGTTTCACCAATTCGCGTGGCGTCCCTAAAAAGGTGCGCTTGCATGCGGCACGTGCTAAACACACTGGCCGGCGTTCCCGGCGCAGTTAGCGACTATTCATATAGAGCAGGTATGGGCAACATTTTGAAAGTTACAGACTTAAAAGAATGTTAAGTGGCCAGCCGTCTGAAAATAATAGATGAAAAAAGGTATCTGTCTACCCCTAAAACGTGTCGCCTCGGGCGTGAGTTGAATTTTGCCACCTACAAAATAAAACGACGAAAAAGAAAAGAACTCACAATTGCCCTTAAATGAAATTTTGTCGCCCGTAAACATGTCGCGGGCCGGATTCTAAGATAATGTCCATGGGTGATGTAAAGTTATCAAATCCTTACTATTAATCAATTATTGTAACTTCCACATATTTTCATGAAAATAAAAACGGGCAAACGGGCAGGTAGTCCAACTGAAGTTAAGTGGACATACTATTTCCCAACTTCTCTGTCATAAAGATAGGTTTAGTAAGTGGGCCACGTGTTGCAACGATGGTTCTTAAGTCACGCCCTAAATTCCGTCGCTTACTAAACGGGTTTCATTATGAATAAACAGGAAGAATGGAAAACTTATGTATATATTTCCAACAATACCTGAATGTAGTATACTCGGATTTCTTAGGGAGAGTTACTATCTAGTTAAAACTTTTAATTGAGGAACTTATGTTAAGAATATGTTTACGGTATACCTACTACGAGTGAAGATTTACTTTTTGCGTTGTACGATATTTTCTTTATGTATACTTGTTATGAGTTGCTTCTTATTGACGTAGAAAATAGATAGTTGAGTATTTGTGTGTTTACAAAGTCTCAACTCACATTCAACCTCTATTGCGGTGAATTACAGCCCTATGCTTAGCAAGGGGTTCAGCAACGTGCCAAGAGGTAAATTGATAAATTTAGGAAAAAATGATCCATCGTAAATTGTAAGTAAAATTAATTTATATATACCTACAATCAATACATGTTATAATGTAGCATACTTACACTAAAAACATGATGAATATTATGAATACTGGTGTTTTGTTGTTGTTGATGTATGTTAATGATGATGTAACATCATAATATACATAGATTTTATTGTTATCTTGTACCTAATAACTAGCCATTCAGTTAAACGAGCAATATTTAAAATAATTATTAGTAAGGTTCTCCAGGACGACCGGGGATGCAAAATTGCATAATTGTGCAATAATCTACTTGATGTCTCTCAATTTGCCTCTATGTATATCGCTTGCAATGCGTGCATAACCGAATCAGTTATTTCTTAGTTCGTCCAGCTTTCCTATTTAGAAATAATTAGGTCACACGCGTTTGCGAATAAATAATGTAAGTATTTTGTGTATATCGCTGTAAAGGAGTTATTCGTGTTCATTCGAGTTAATTTGATGGAAAGCGGCATAAAGACTATATATAGGCACATCTCTCTATTCCCATATAGGGTTAGAAAGCCTTGCAAGACTCTTTAAACTATAAAATACAATACTGTTATTATGAAACACAATCCCCGACTCAAATGAAATCCCGAACAGTTAAGATGCATATATTTACATGATATAGATAGTGCAAATGGTATAAATAAGTTTATGGGTCAGGTTAATACTGATGTGTTCTTGAAACTCAAACTATTATATAACAATAATAATTTTATTACAGTATTACTGAGCGTTCATATAAAAGCAAATGCGTGAGATGTATATTATGTAAGTTTTACGGGCGTTCTTCAAATATGTTTATGATTTGCGAGTCATCTGCTTATTTGCAATATGTGAATCTAATTCGAACAACACCGTAGTATGACGCGATTCCTCTAGGTCGTAATGGAGAAGACCTCGACCTAATTCTCCGTCGCGTTTAAGTATTGAGTCCATTCAATATTTCGAATGATTGAGGCGATTGGGACGCTGCCCAAAATAAACCTTAACGGCTATCGTCATCATAACACGGAATTAGATAACGAATCGTAGGTATGTAAAATAATTAACTTTGTAATTGTCTTATAAAAATAATAGCTTATAATTTACATAGATATCACGTAATTGCTATTTCTACTTCCCTAAACTCGTACTGCATAACGAATCAATTAAGTTGCCATTTTAATATGGAAAATAACAATAATTACAGTGATCCCTAGCACTCGGTAATGTCTGAGTGTTTATGTCAGTTCTAATATGATAATGTCAACGAGAGATATACCGCCGCGTGTTCAGTAGACATCTACCTGATACGAGTAATCTATTTTATAACGGTTCTATGTCAAGGTCGAGCCTGACATACATCATGTCCTTTTTGGTTGTTGTCAACCACTATTGTATAGACATAAAAGGAAATTCAAAGTGGACGACACTAACTAATAGCTATATTATTTCACTTTATCCTAACATTAAATCAAACGACGCGTTGTATTCTTCGATTATAAATAATTTGGAATTCACAAAGGAATATTAATAACTATTTTAATGGAATATAAATGAAATGAAACATAATTAATTTACTTTGGTTGCAAACTCTGATCTGAGGATAATAAATAAAAGTGCAAGAATAATTTTATAAATTATTCTACCCAAATTTATTTACATCTATCAACATCAACCAAATAGAAGAATAAGAAGAAGATAACAATAAAAATAAAAACAGGTATTTTCCATAAACATTTTACAACACCAACGCAAGCATTTCAATTTTATGAATAAAATTATATCTCACATTTTATTATAATTTGTGATCGACAGGCGGAATAAATCTATTTTATTTCAACCATCAAACTGTTAGTATTATATGCCCGCTGAAATCTTATATAGATTCGTTTAAATGATTCATGTAGCGAATTATTTCATGGCTCGTTCGTTCCGCAAATTAATCAAAGACGCTCTATGAATTATATTTCACACTTCGTGGAATTTCTAAGCCCAACCTACTGATTATTCGACGTGAATCACCTTATATTGCAGCACCTAACAATATTATTTCAAGGAAAGGTATTAGATGTACAGGAAAATTTGCGGTGAAGAGCGACAATTTGCCGCAAAAGGTTTTTCTTATCGCTCACGTCTTTGTTGCCTTTCGCTTACGAAATGGTACGAGGTGATAAATGGATTTGTTGAGTCTGAATACCAAATGAGTCCCTACGCGTTTTGATCTATATTCGGCGCCTACAATAACAAACTGCGCCGTTTTATTAATCCTTGATATTTAAAGAATAACAACAACCACTTTTAAAGTTGACTGCTGAAGGGCACTTAACTCGTACCTGAGGTAATTTATTATTTGCATACGCATACTAATACATGCGAAATGAATTCAGACAGGAACATTATTGTGACAGCTTCTTGACTAGTCCGTGGCAGATACCGCGAGTCTCTGGAATTCGTGCCAATTTATCTGAAAACAACGTGCTAGGATAGCGTCGTATCCATGTGATTTTCTTTTGACATATGAATGTATAATAATATTTTAACTTAAAATATATATTTAAAGTTAAAAATGTTTTCGCGTGATTGGGAAAACAGCAGTGTATTTTTGCTGCAAACGTCAGTAACACGAAGATATCACATGTTCATTGTATCACATCAATTGTTTGATTTTGATTATAATCAGCGCCATCTAGTCATAATCAAATGTATAATTTGAGGACCGCCAACACCATGCCGGTCTAACACGCAATGGGTTTCGGGTTCGATCCTCGGCCAGACAGACGTCTGAAAAATAAGATAGATTCTGTTCAGGGTTTGGATGTTTGTGTATTCGTCTTTGTGTTTTCATGGTACCCACGACACAGGGGAAAATCCTAGTGTGGGGCCATGAGTCTAGTGTAAAAAACGTTTAATCAAAATGTAAACGATACCATGAAGCTATATTGATATATAAAAAATAAATATGTGATCATAAGGACGCGGTATTGCACTATTTATTGTATAAACAAGTTTCTGGAGGCTAACATTTTATACAATATATACTTATAAAATTTCGTTCAATTTAAAGAGTGCTTATATTTATTTGCAGTATCTTCTTTTGCCAGTTCACTCAATTAAATTCGTTTAAATAATAAAAGTAAAAACATATATAAAAGCGTAGAAGAATAGCCACGTCTTTTTTTATTTTTGAAGGATATATTAA
>DWLI01001009.1:0-17358 GCA_018249915.1 Cecropterus dorantes dorantes | reverse complement strand
AATGTACACGTGGATACTTTTTATTATAATTATGAAAGTAGTACACGAGATAGTCCACCTGAAGATAAGTGGCCACTGCCGCCCATGGACATCTGTAATCAAAACTTTTGATAATCGAAACTTAGGTTTTTGGGGTCGGGATTATAAATACCTAAAGGTGGTAGAACTCTTTGTGTTTCGACTCCGGAAGCACCACCGCCACACATATTTCTGCCTAATAACCGCAGTCTAGCGCTGCTGTGTTCTGTACCCTTAGTACGAGTTTATCTTGTTTCCTTAAAACAATAATTGTTTCTGTTTTTTACATCATTTTAAAGTACATTGCAAGGTATGGCCGATAACGAAAACAAAAACGTGAAGTATACGTTGCAATATATGAGCAAAAACGTAAACGTACTAAGTTTTCTGATTTGAAGGGTGTGGTGAAGGAGACATACTTTCCGAGGCATTCCATCTTAGTCCTCAGGGGTAGTTACGCATTTGTCCTATCCTTAGGTATACTATCCTTAGGTGAGACTTTGATCTTACCTAGGGTTGATTACAGATGTCCAAGAGCGGCAGTACCCTCTTACCATGGTGAGCTATATGCTCGTTTACTACTTTCATACTAAAAAAAACACAAAACAAATGGTAATCTTACATTAAACGTATATCCCTAAAATGTAACCAGAGACAAAAATAATAACGTAAATGACTTAACACTTTTTCCAAAAAATATTGTGCTCCGAAGATATTTTTTGCGTACTTATTTGTTAATATAATTATGAGGTTCTCGGTTCTAAAAGCCTAGGATGATAAATGAGCAACTTCATAACAGAGGCCTGTACAACCTACCTAAATTACTTTAAAGCTGGACTACGGACAAGAAACGAGTAATTTTTCGCAGAAACAACAGCCAATCTCTCACAGGACTGGCCGGAGAACACGAGATGAATGGTAATCTCGCATGAAGCGATTACGTAATGAGTAATTAAATAGGGTCTCGTAATTCGTAAACGCGAGTCACGTAACGCTGAAGCACGTAATAAGCGACATGAATACGGATAATAATGCTCCTTACAATAAAACCTGCCGTTTCGCTGATTCCGAGTACTGCTGCCTTATTCGTGTAAATTCTACCTTCCCAGACTTAAATATGGAAAGCGCCAAAACATAAATTATTATAGAATTATACCCACGTTATTATGTAAAAGTAAAAGAATTATTAGTCATAAAACATTATATATCATGGATTTTCTTATTCTCTAGGATCCTCTAATTTTGTCGCATATCTGAACTTTATTGCAAAACAGAGAAACTTATAAAAGGTGCCCGGTAACACTCCAAGGTTACCGGATTATGTGGGATTTTAACCCACTAAGTCCCTTAGTAATCATCCTCGGCGTTCCGTATAGGACTTCGGATCTTCAGGTCCTCTGAGCACGGTGTTCCTGTAGGGTGCACGTAACTGAACGGCTACGTTAATCTAAACATTAGTTTTCTTCCGTTCCGTCAACCCATTATTGTGCCACTTCTGGCACGGGTCTTCTCTCAATTTGAGAGAGTTTCAGGTCATAGTCCACCGCGCTGGCCAAGTGCGAATTGGTAGACTTCGTTAGTATTATTTTTCTTAGTATCAATAAAAGAAGTAACATGAATAAAATGAAAAAATACAAATGTTGATTGAGAAAGTGAGTTATGACAAAAGATTATAGGTCTGCCTTGATTCAAAATGTCTACAGAGACGAAATACATGTTTATGTAGCAATACCATTTTTCAATCACGTAACTTGTTTCGAAATATCCATTATGATAATGCGTTCCATACTAGATCTTGTTTCTTTAATGTTACCTTCCCGTTGCTCTTATTATGGTATCGGTGGTTAATTCTGAAAGTACTCTATATTCCTCCATTCACTTTTACCGAGTTGTACATAAGTTATACGAATTACGAAACGGTCGTGTATACAATAGAGCTTATTATTTTGTTAGATGAAATGTCTTCAATTGTATGAAGATTTTACGAGTCAATTGACTTTCATGGAATTCTTTACAATACGGTATGAAAATGGTAATCCATTGATTTTCAAATCGGAAACTTACCTAAATAATTCACAACCCGTATAAAGACACAATTAACAATAGAAGTGTTTTTCAAACACTTGTCGATAGACAATGGTTATCTTACCGGTCTGACGTACTATAAGTCTGGGATTCGATACCGGGTTAAGTAAATATATTGTCATTACAATCGACTGCGAATTTCCTTTACACTGTGTATGTAATTGTTTACGTTTGTGGATATGAGGATAAAACATTTAAAAATGAGTCAGGGCAGTCAGTTCTTAGGGTCACAGGAAAATGGACTCATAACTGCATCAATAGGATATGACTCGCGAGTTCCTGCCGCCTTGATGGGGTTGAATCATTGAAAAACATTTAATTGAATCCCTTTGTCGCTCACAGATAGGTGCAATGGATGGCTGGCTTTGTTTATTGATTCAATTATATGTTAGTCATTTATATTGGAGAAAGTGAGTATTTATATTTTTAATGACGTTCCATTTTATTCCAATTTGTACGTATGACGTAATGATTCAATTTCACAAGCGAGTAGTTCTATGATAATAATTATTGCAAAGATGTGGTTTATTACAAGTAGTATTAAAAATGCATGACTTTACGTTACATAGTAAGGTTAACAAATTAACAATATTTATTTGTTATGAAGCCTTATCGTGATAATAGATCCTATCCATTAGCCCTTTAAGGTTCCTTTTGGTACAAAGGCATCGCTAATAGGGCCGAAATACTTGTTGGTGATCGCACCGGGTGTTGTTATTATACAGATGACGCTGCTGCTCATTTTCTGGATTTTGCTCCTAAGTCCTCATTGTTCATTCATAAGAGATGAAACGTTGCTAATTTATATTGAAATTACACTGCACCATCCATCCACCAGCCTTTTGAGGTCGACTGCTAGACGTAGGCCTCCCCTAGATGGCGCTTATCCAACCGGTCCTGTGCCTTCTGAATCCAACGGTTTCCCGCTGTCTTCCTCAGGTCATCAGTTCACCTGGTCGGGGGGCGTCATGTGCTCATTTTGCCTACACGGCACAATGTGTTAATAATAGATATATGTAAGTACAATAGGCTTTCAGATTTGAAGAGTACAGCAGATGTACTAAAATGACTTCGAATGTAATTTCAGTAACAATGGCTCTAATGTATTTATATTTCTTTACAGATATACGATATCTGTACAGATACAGATACGATCATCAGTTAAAGTCCCCACTTAAGGTGACTGCGCGGTCTTTTGCTGTATACATTGCATAAAAAGACTCATTACCATACTTAGTTATCTGGAGAATATTCAAAATATCCTTTACTACAGCTATTCGTAGGCCAGGCCGGTACGTTGCGTCCGGCCGGCGTATAAGCCGTAGCAAACAGTATAAACATGAAGTTTTATTACTTGGCTGCGTTCCACGCATATACGTTAAACCAGCCTATTTACATGGTAGCCGTTGTTAGCAGACAGTGTTTTAGTGTTAGGGTCTGTTCCCACGGGCGCATTCGACGCATATTGCCAACGATAAAACGATACGAAATCAAACATTCTAACAATCCTTTACTATCGTTCACACATAGGTGCGGTTTTAACGAAGCTACAATGGTTGTTGGTATTAACATAGCCGTCGTGAAACCAACGCTCATCTTACCAGGAATAATAATAGGCATTTTCTTACCGACAAATGCAGCACATAATACATTTTCATAGGAAGTACAAATGAGCAAACTAGCGGCATGATTTATGTTATGCTTGCATTATCCCACTGCTGGACAAGTCGTATCCTCTTATTATCATCAGATAATAAAGTCATAGGGCAACGCAGACAGCGTAGAACTTTAATCTCAGGTGCATTAGGTTAGGTTACAAAATCATCATTACGATTATGGTTTTCTAAAAAGATAAAGCAAGTAAAACCTAAACATGTTTCATTAGAACTAAAAGAACCACTTATATTATTAAGCAAATTATTCAAAAGCAATTAGGATTGGGCTTCTTGGAGAAAATAATAAACATCTTTTGTCATTAATTCGAAATTGATGAAAGTTCTTTTAACGGTGAAATTAATCCTATATGCTAGAGACATCAAAGGGAATAGAGAAAACCAGTATCTGTAATTTTTAATTTGTTAAAAATATTAGGAGTAAATACATTGTAAATGCTACTTAGAATACTGCACTCGAAGTAGAGCGACTCTACTTTGAGTACAATACTTCCATTCCATTTTATATTTTCTTTCCATTATGAAGATTTAAATATTTGAAGACTTCATAAATCTACATCTATTTATTTAAAGTAACAAAGTCACAACAGAGTAGCTTCAGATTAAATAAAAGTTTCACCGTACAGTTGGGACGCGTTTCAACGAACAACAAGCTGGCTAAGCGGCGGATTGCAGCCGGCACACGTGTACAACCGGTATTATAATGCTACCAAACTGAACTGTAACATTCTAACAGTGTTAGCCGACGGCCACGAAACGCTTTAAACCGTCATTCGGTTTACGCTGCAAGCGACAGCATTAAGCGTCAAGTAACATTGTTAAAAAAAATTATAAGACATTGTTTTGTTTTTATTGTCATATACTCGTATTTAGCTTAAAGCTTTTTATGAAATTGCAGCTAAATAAAAGTAAATATTGTAATATCATACATTTTTGGAATATTGGTCTATTTACTAGCTTTCATTTGATACTCATATTGGCACGTCGATCTAAAAATAATAAAATTTTGTAAATAGAGAAAAAGGTCTCTTCCTCACCCTTTTTCTCTATTTACAAACGCCAGTTGTAAAAAATATATATCCTTTGTCACTGCAAACTGAATAATTCAAATGATATAGCATAATCTGTTTAGCCGTTTGGGCTGTAGCGTGTGCCAAAGAAATGGACAAACATATATACAACCATACATACATACTCTTGACAAACATTACCTCATTATGATGCAGTGGGGTAAGAAAAATGTTTCCTATCTCATAAAGCCATAAAAATTCGCTGCAAATTGTAGCAAAGTTTACAGAATGCCCGCTCAACGCGGGCGCTTGACGCGTCACCAAGTGTATGTTTCGTGGCCCTCAGGTCAGAGTATCTCCACGTTTGTTGACGCCAGGTAACAAAGCATTAAATTTAATGCAGTCAATATTGCTGCTATCCAATCTATACATCGAATCTCCCAATATAAGGATGGATAACTTCAAAATTCGGTTTCGTGTCGTCAAAATATGAATACTAAGGTACTTATTGTGGTTGTGAAATTTTACTTAATTTTGCATTGTTCATAGACGTATCTTAAATATTTGTAAACATTTATTGCAATATGTAGTACGTACGCAAAATGCTCATAATATTAAATGTTAATAGAAAATGTATTTAATTTGGGTTACATACATTTTTAACAAAAAAATTAACTTACCTTCACCAAAAATATTGTGCTCTACAACAATAGTCGAAATGAATATCTACGGTGTATCCAATATAATATGTACGGATAAAATCAGAATTTTATAATTCGTTAAGATACTTAGTACTATACTGTAAAAAGTTTTTATGTGTATATTGATTGCAGTACATGATTTAGAAAGAAGCAATAGATTTTATAGTTATATTCGGGACAATAATATTCCGAAGAAAAATTTAACGAAAACAGACAATTTAACGAAATCTAACGAATAAAAATAGTACTTTTGATAAATATTTTAAAACTAAAAAGGGACAACTAATGTTTTATTGGTACAAAAATTAGTCCTGAGTAATGGAACGTTGTCCCGCCGCGCCGCTCGCTATACGCGGTTAGTGCAGTTGATCGTTACTAATGGACGAATGCCAACGCGACTGACTAATGTGACTGCGGTTCTGCACAAATGTGTTGTGTAAATACTAGACCTACCCTAATTTTTTGCTGTAATCACGTTATATTTGATTTTTACGAATTTAATATTTTAAATGATATCGGATTAAACTTGATCGTTTAAGTGCACATCGAGTGAAACTTGTTGAATTCCTACTGAATCCTACTGAATAGATTGTAAGCATTTCGGGCTTATAAAATTGACAATATATAAGAACTAGTTTTTTCTTACCGCGGCTTCGCTGGTGTGTTCAATTTTTTTGAGAATCAATCATATCGGCCAAAATATATATTATTATTTTTTTAATAACAAGTATCCTATGTTTTAACACCTCTAAAATATGTGTATAAAATTTCATGATGATCAGTTGAGTAGTTTTAGCGTAAAAGCATAACAAACAAACTTACATCTACGTATATAAAATTAGAAGTTTCAAATGTAAAAATGTTGTACTTTATCACAACGTCACTGACCTAAGAATTGTCCTGATTAGTCATGTATATAAACGTTGTCCCGGTGTCGCGCCGCCCGCTGTACGCAGAAAGCGCAGATGATCGTTACTAATGGACGAGTGCCAACGCGACTAACTAATGCGACTGCGGTTTTAGCCCAATATGCTTGGTATACTAGACCTACCCTAACTATACAGGACCTACCTCAAATACGGCTCTTACTTGCCTGTATTTTGACCCTTTTGGGTGTATTAAGAAAAAGTTTAAATTCGCGACGCCCTTGTATCCAGGTATCCTAGCATCTTAAATTGAATCTTTAGGATTGAAGAAGGAGTTAACAGGACGAAATATATCCATACAAAGTTTGTAAAAAAAAGTAAAAATCTATACGTAAAAACAAACAATGAAAACAATATTAACATTTGCGTTAACATTTTTTTTATTTATTTATTCATTGACTGAAAATATTTCATCTTTTTGCATTTAACATAATATCTATATCTATATAGATAGATAGATAGTTGATCTGTGGTAAACTTTGTTGACCATTATAAATGTAACAGTTCCAAAGAGACAAATGTGAATGTTTTTCTAACTCAACGCAACGCATTGCAACGACAAATGCTATCTATTTCTAAAGTACGAGTAAGTTCTAGTAGCTAACTTTTAAAGTCAAACAGCGAAGATCGATAGTGTACACACGTTTGGCGGGAGTGGCAGTGGCAGTCGCGCTTTTATATGCGGTTTGAACAATTGATTGCTGCATATGGACGCGTGCCAACACTGACAACTATCCCGTACTGCAGTTAAATATTGTTATTGTACTTATCGGTTGAATGACTACGGTATAAAAATAGACTGCAGGCATGAAATCACAACGAAAACTTGATTGTTTCGTCTTTTGATATGTAGTTTTCGATGTGTTCGGTTTGTTCAGCCGACCGTGATACGTGACTAATGGACTAGTGCCAACACAACTGACAAATGTGTCTGCGTTTTAAACCGAACGTTGCAACAGTTCGCAAATATCTAATGTTGCAACATAGTCAAATAGAAAAAAATATACCAAAATAAATTGCTTCCTTATTATCACCTTCACTATTTCATATTACAAGGGACAACTATTTTATCTATCGAATCTAATAGTTAAAGCGTGTTATCACATACAAAGCATAATCTTATTACTTACTTTGATTTACTATTTAAATTAGGTAATAAAATAACATTTAATTATTTCAGATACAGATAATATAAGTCTTACTGAATTCCATGACGCCGTTATGCTAATTGTTTCAAAAACATCTGCCCACGCAACTAATAATTGCACATTAACAGTTAATATCCATAAGTAGTAAGAGTACTAAATATAATAGTAAGAACTAAATATAATAGGAGTACTAAACTACTAAATATAATACGAGTACTAATATATACTCGTAAAAGCAGCTGTTAACTGTAAGTTGAAACGAAAATTCTTTAAATGCAACGTTAATTCCTGTTGTGCTCTCGTGTATGGTTAGTTGAACCGATCGTGATATGTACGTGACTAATGGATGGGTGCCAACGCGACTGTCAAACGCGACTGCTCCAGCCCGAACTTTTCAACGTATGCGTACCGAGGCTTATGATAGAATTTTTGTCAGACTTCAAAAATAGCAGCTTAGGCTTAATAACTTTTTCGAGAAACTTTAACATATTCTTGTAGGTAAAGAAAGAGAGATACGAGTATATGTAGGGATTAGATTAGTATAATGGTTTGATGAAAGCAGTTTCTAACAAACTTATCATTTAAAAATAATAATGCTAATTGCATATTATACGTCAAATTATCAAAATAAATGATAAAAAATAATATAATAATAAATGATAAATTCGTAGTATACACTGTGGCCACTCGAGATCTCTGATTATATTATTAGAATTTGGAATTTGATTACTTAACTATAAAGAAAAACTTTATGACTAAGCTGAGATAGGTACCTACTCTGTAATCTATGTATGTATGTAGTATATACTAATAGATTACCGAGTACTGGCAGAGTACATTTTTACATGGTATATATTGTGAATGTAAAAAAAGAAAAGAGCAAACAACGTAACCTCTACCTTCTCTGGGATGAAACGTTAGTCCTTATTGAAGAGAGTTAATTGACGGGTCATACTTTGGTTGATGAAGGTTTATCCATATTAATATAATTATATTTTTAAAAAGGTTAATTGGAAAAGGTTATGAGGATAATACTATCTAACCTACAAGTAACATTCACTCGTTCGCATGTCATGAACGTAGGTAACTAGCCTTTAATTAGTTAATAATAGCGTCTGGTATCATTCGCAGAATCGACCGGAATTTTAAATCAAAATTGATTTTTTACTATATCGCAATGACAGCAATCGCTAAATGCAAAGAAAGTGAATTGAGGAAACGAATGTTCGCTGCTAGCACACTAAAATGTCCGCTATGTTTGTGTAGAGTTATTTATTCAGCCACCGTAGCTATATTTTTTCTCAATGTTCGATGACTGTTTCCTGGTGTTAATGGAACACCTGCATGAAAATAATATTAAAGCTTTAGGTGCTTGGTGACATAAATACATTGTTATGAATGATAAAGCGTTTTTGTGGGTAATATACATATTCCTCGTATTCCTAAAAATAAATGTTTTATTCCTCTTTACGAAGAGGATATTCAATATTGATATCAATGCCAGTAGTGTATTAAAAGATTATATATACTTGTTTAATAGGTTACTAGTTATTAATTGATACACACTACATACCAGTTAATATGCCAGGTAATATGCCTTTATCACGGTATAGACTTTTGTTAACTTTTTTACATACCGGTATATGCTCCAATCTAAGAAGATCAATTAGTCTTAGCCTTTTATTGACTAAAATAAAAGTTTTTTTAAGGAAAATATTAAATAACATTGAATATAAATATGTTATTGTAAATAGAAATGCGACGATTTAGCGGCCAAACTCGTACGCAACAAACGCATTGCGCAGTTCAACAGTCTTGAACAATCGTCACGTTGACACAGTTTCTATTTAATTCAACAAGCAGTAATCGCAATGAACGCTAAATATAATTGCACATTGGCATTCGTCGCACGCCGCCGGCCCTCTGACGGCGAACATTGCAACCTTACGTGCATCCAAATAAGCGTCTCACACTCCTCCAGCCTACGGATGAGTCTTTAATTTTATGTTCTGGATAGTAATTCGGTTTTAAACAATGGCGCCGTATGCGGCACCGAATACGAATATCAGTCGCTTGCCTCGTAACCTGCGGGGAATAGGCAAATAGACTTTTTTATACACAAACACAACGCACCCGTTATTAAAATGCGTGTGTACGTGACCTGCCTCATTGATATTATTGCGTGACTGCGTAGATATATGTTTAAGTGTACACGGTAATAAATCATGTGAAATATGTCTAAAATTATATTGTCTATTAGAATTGGGCTATAACAATATGTCATATTGAAATTGACTCGTACAAACAACGGTCAGTATTGTGTGTCGACAGGAACATCGTTGATATTGAACGTCGTAAGCGTTGAATGGACTAACTGGCTATTATGGTAATGCCGGCTCGTAAATAGTAAGTATATAGTTGATGGAGTACAGTAATGTAAACAAGGGGGTACCGCTATGGGCGCCTCCCAGGCCGGCGGAGCCCGACCAGTTTAATGAAGAGATTTGGCACGACTGCACGAGCTTAACAGTGCATGTCTGTAGATAAATGCGTTACTGCACAACTAATATCACAATTATTTCGTATTTTGATGGCCGTATCTGTTAAAGCCCATCGTAATATTTAATTTTAGAGGCCATTAGTGGAATAATCTATGATTGTACTCGTGCCACGTTTATTGAAATAATCCGAAATTATCCTAATGGTTATCTATAAATGCGTACATACATACATTTTGCACCAAATTAAAGATCGTTCAGTATAATTATGCAAGTAACAATATTAACAAATTTTAAGTTATGTTATATCTGAAAAGGTTTTATCTATACTAATATAATAAAGCAGTAGAGTTTTTGGTTGAACGGGCTACTCTCAGGAACTACTGGTTCGAATTTAAAAATTCTTTTTGTATTGAATAGTCAAGTTATTGAGGAAGGCTATAGGCTATTTAACATCACGCGTTATATAGCCTATAGCCTATGTGTTTCTTTTTTTTATTCAGTAGCGGTTCAAGCTACGTAGCACATCTAGTTTTAAATAAAATCTGTCTCTATTAATCTTTTTTTGCGCTTTTATTTAGAATAGGCATGGAGTCTAATCAAACTATATAGCGATTTCCAAAAAAAAAATAGAGTTGACCGTTTTATACTGCAATCAGGTTGATTTTTTATCAGACGATATATGTATATGTATTAGATTGATTGACAGTCGTTTCCGTGTTTTAATTAACAAGCGTGGTTCACAGCATCTTTTTACAGTGTGCTATTAAAACTGGTTAAGGCAGCTTTCATTATTTTTTATAGATCATAAACTTGCGTTGTAGTGTCTAGTGTCTACGACCACGGCAAAAAAACTGGCTTGAAACGAGTACCGTTTTGTCATGGGGACGACGCCGGTAGTCGGACTCACACAACTAGGGTTGCTAGATCTAACTAATAACGAGTAGATGATACTTTACGTTATGTGGGAATTTTTTTAGCCCTAGTCTCTCATATACTACGGCTATTTCAGCGGTATGGGAGTGAGTAAGGTCAATTAAAATATCGAAGGTCTCCTCTTTGACCGCGCTGATTCTCAACGGATTGAATACTGCTGACTTTTTGAAATTTTCTTCTAATTGTAATACCATTCAATCTGATAATATAACGCTAAGCAACAGTGATATCAACCACTTTGTTAAGTGGTGGGTGATCCGTATCCGGATTCATCTCCACTATACCTGTTTCTATATAATAACAACAGTGTTAAGCACTGCTATGTGGATTTGAGAGGTGTGGTAAGTTCGATATTATTATAGAAGGCGTTTAAACTTGTGTCTTCACGGGTGACAACACATCTATGGTCGACCACAGGTAGAATTCTAATACTATCTGGAATTATTAATAACGGTAAAGATACGCGTACATACGTGCTTCTTTAGTAGAAAAAGTGTAATACCGCGAACCATATAATATTGTCATACCATATTACGTAGTCGTAACATAAAGGATTAGACCGAATTTCAGCATATTTCTGGATCTTAACTACTTATATGCTCTATAGAATAGACAATTCCGAGAGAAAGATTTTTACTGCGCGTTCATAAAAATTATGATTCTTATTTTTATTCTCGGACTGGGCTTCATATTACCTGCCATATCTTTAAATATGAAGTCTCGGAATGGCTCATAAATTTACGGATAGCATACATTTGTTTATGTTAGGGTAAACTTGCATATACGAGTAGAATGGCAATAATATAATATGTAGGCAATAGTCACAATATTTACTAACTGGCGGTCGGATTTTGTGCAAGGATTAATATTTTCGAATATACTGTCCCACAGCTGGGCATGTATATAAGAGTATTAGGTTTGTAAGTCTACGTATAAATATAAAGGATTATTTGGCATACAGAATATTTACAATGATTATTTTAGAACAAGTAATTCAAAAGATTATTTATAATACGTAGTCGTATATGCTATGTAGATAGGATAAAAACATAGCACCAACATGAGAACCTGAAATGTATACCACTGATTTCTTACTTACTTAAAACCAACCAATTCCCGTGACTTATTATTTACCATGAGTTGAGTAGTATCATATGTGTATTCTAAGCCATAAACTGTAGCTATAGCCATAAAAATCTGTTTACTGGTGTGGTTGCCGGCACACTTTTACATGAGGCGATCATCTCAGTTCTCGAGAGTAGCAACGCATCGGTGTTTGACTTCAGATAGACCTTATGATACACTTCAGATACACATAACATCATGTGGACTGCACAAAAAAAAAAAAAAGACGGGGTCAGAAGTTGACAATGGCTTTGCGCCATCTCTATTTCAGTTCTTTCTTCATTTACATCGTACTTAGCTTCGTTTGCATATTTATTCTATTCTCAAACAAGTTCAGTCATTGATACGCGTGCGAGAGGTCACTGCAGCACACGGGAATTCTTTCAACCTGTTCTGTATTTGTTTACCACACTGTCGTATATTGGCCTCTTTCCCTAGATCTCTCTGCTGTTAGTAGTAAATAAAGCATTCTATTCATATTACTTTGCTAGATTGCCATTGCAGTATTTACTCTCAACTGTGGCTAGCTTTGAATGGAAATTGTATTTTTTATTTTAAAAATATACAGTTAATTTAATATAAATTATGATCATTCTGTAATTTGCTGTCGTGATTGGTGGTCAACGATCTACACAAGCAATGATAACGGTAAAATAATGGACTCTCCTTTTACCGTACCACTCTTTATTTTGTAATTATAAAAATTGTGATGAAAATAAAAATAAAAATGTCAAGTTTACTATTCCTATATAAGTTGCATCTTGTTTGGGTCGATTTATTTCATAAATTTAGGAAATTGGTACCAGTATCGTATCTTATATCAAAAGACAAATCTTTAAAGATGAGTCATTGTAGGAGCAAATGACATCCCTTCATTCGATTCTCCATTATCATTCTCATTTGCATATTCGTTGTCGTATTCCCTAACAAAAGGCACTCCCGCACCAGATTAAGTTCACTCTACGCGAGGAGCCTTGCCAACCTGTATTTCTGTATTTGCCCACTCTGTCTCTTATATTGCCCTCATTCTCTAGTTTCGTTTGATGTAAATAACAAATAGAGATACATCGCTTCATTGCGATTAGATATTGAAATGCTTAAGTCACGATTATTCTGTTTTTATAGTGTCACGAGCGCATACTCGATACTTAACGAAATTTAGATGTAAACAAACACTGGGCATGCAATACTGTATACTATACTATACTATACTATACTATACTATACTATACTATACTATACTATACTATACTATACTATACTATAGTTCTAATAAATCAGTCAGTACAGACGCTTTTTTAAGTAAAGATATAGAAATAAATTTTAATAAAAAGACAATTCTTTATGAAGATAGTGTTGTGTTTATGCGTTAAAACATGTTGGAAACCTGTTCTGTTTTATATATAAAATTAATGAACTTTTCAAAATGACTTTTACAATCTTCATAGTGATATATAATTAAACAGGTACTAGATTGGGTTGCCGACAATTTAATTACAGATATTTGCATAATAAACTCGTAACCAGCAGATTGCTTTGCTTATACCTAGTAATTGAATAGTGATTTGTAGTTAATTTCTTGTTGTAAGTTCGTGTGTCCAACAGTTAAGTAGTATTGCTCCGAGGTACAAACCGACTATGAGCTATTTCTTATGTCCGTTACAGACGACGCGTAGTGCTTGCGTAAGTACTAATTCATTAATAAATCCGCCAATGTTCCAATGTATTTGAGTACGCTTTACGATTCACTTGCATCTACAGACAGAGCGTGTCAAACACGTGTCATGGTAAATAAAAAGAGATTTTTCTATACAATATGTATTACGTGTCTTCTAATAAACGTTTCAACATACTAGGAAAACAAAACTAATAAGCAAACTCTTCAAACAAAATAATCTGATAAACATTAAATCCTTGCATAAAAAATTCACCAACTCCCGGATTAAAAACATACGTCATATTATTACGCCCAATCAATCGCTCTACATATGTACTTTTACCAACCTTTGTCGGACCATACAAATACAACTGCTTTAAAATCTATCGTAACACGACCTTAGCCGACCACAGTAGCCGTGTGTGACAAAAAATTGTACGGCAAAATATATTTTTTTCCACGGACTATGTGCGGCACTATCGCCAATATAAATATATTTAGATATCAAAGAACGTTTATGATGTGCTCTTTCATAATAGTCACATTGAACAAAAATGTATGTACTGTTTTATTTTAAATATTTTTCTTCACATCGTAGACAGTGAAACAAAGATGTGAATACGGAAAAAACAAGATAGAATCACTTCCGCCGACAAATACGAGACTAATCTCTTATAATTCACACAATTAATACTTTTGTGTGCATAATAAACATCTTGTCTTTTTGACAAACGCACGAGGCAACATATTTTTTGATAAAAATGTTGTAGGTATTTAAATTGCCATTTTCGTAATGTTTACCTAACTGTACAGTGCTGCCGTGTTAACATTTTAAACTCGATTTTAAATTTTGTGTTTATATACCGATAGAAAAGCTTAACATTAAAAACAATTGAAATCTCAGCTGAATATAAATATAACCTAAATATCGAAATAGCAGTTCAAAAGTTGGTACAATAAATGCGCAGTAATTCCATTCCGTTTCACACTAAGCAAAGTGTTTGGATAAAAAGTTAGATGCTCAGTACTCGCGTAAGCTACTACGCTTAATCTAGACGAGATTATTCCAAATGCAGGAGTCACGACCCGACCACGTGAGATGAATCACGCGTGAGATAGATTAGTCTCGACGTTTATGACATGATACATTTTTTAATTAGCTTCAAGAACATAACGTTTGTGATTAGGAATCAAATGCAAGTTGTAAGCAGTATTGAGCACAAGAACTTCGGTGTTGTTATTTTAATTAAGTGCGTTAGGTTAGGTAAGTTTATAATTATTCAGAGAAAATAATATAATAAAAATTTACTGTCCATAAAATTACTGATAAGACATTTTTTTGATTGAGATAGATATTTTCAAATAATAAATAAATAAAACAGTTGATAAACGTTTTATGAACATGTTATGATAGAAAGTATTTTGTCCTTCTAATTTATACTCGTAAACCTTTATGCATTATTCATTTGTTGTGTTTTAGTACATATGATAAATGTATTATAACCAACATTTACTACAAATGACTTTTCAACTTGTCCGATCCCGGGATATCGTTTGGAATAACCCTAGGGGGGTTTAATTGCCTAATTGCCCTGAAAAGTCTAGTTTTATAACAAAGACAATATTTTATTACAATAGAAACACGTATACACTGTTTACTGATACTTATCAGAATAATCTTGCCCATAAAATCTTTAAAATAAAAAGCAACTGCTTTAATAATACTTTATAACGTTTTTATACTTTGCTTCGTTCCTTAAACTATGATGAGTATTTTTAATATATAATTAAAATTAATAAAGGAATGAGGTATACGTTTCCCGTGTAGCAATTTTAAGAGGGCAAGGTACGGGAAGACAATTACAAAAACGACAAAAACGCTGAAAGCAATCCAGCGAGCTTGCTCTTAATTGGATGAGACCACTTCCTCTAAACGACATCTTGTAACGCCGACCGTAGCTAACCTAGCCTTTCATACAAGGGAAATAAATATCTTAACCGTCTTTTGTAAATTCTTGCAGCTCTTAAAAACGTATAGCTTTAATTTAATTGCTGCAATTTAATCGTGCTAGTTTTAATCACCCGTTAGCTGTTCGTAATTAAAATATAAATTTTCAGGTGAAGTTTATTCTGGATTAAAATGCTCCAAATTAATTGGGGGTAACTTTAACACTGGCGTGGTAAATCATGTTAAAAAGTAATTTGGGTCTATTTTCTAAAGTCGAGCGTTGTCACGCGAATGCCTATTGTTGAGTTGACACGACAATGACGTCTGAGACTGGGGTATTTTAGAGAATAAGCCGAAATACGACAAAACAGTAATAGGTTCAAAGACCTAATCTAATAAAGTTAAGTCGCATTTGTTTTGTCTTTATCGCGGCCATTTTTTACGTTAATCATTGACGCTTTTCTACAAATTAGTTTGAATACCGAATGGTTTGCGTATACATCAATAATTGTCGAATCTATTGGCTGACAAATACAAGGGTTTTTGTAGAAACAAAAAAAATATATACAATCATCAACATTATTCAAGGTGAAAAAACTCAAGCACCCTAGAAAAAAGCACCACCGCAACACCTATTTGTACGTAATAATAGCAGTATACGCGCTGTTGTGGACTGAATGGTGTGTCAAAGGAGACAAACTCATCCGAGCCGTTCCAACTAAGGCTGAGGTGAGCCACTGATGCGTTGCTACCCCTGAGAGTACCCTCAGGAGTAGCAACGCATCAGTGTCTGTTAACCTCAGCCTTACCTGAATCTTAACTCTGATATTAGGATTGATTACAGATGGTCACGAGCGGCAGTGGCCACTTGCCATCTGGAAGGCTGCATACTAATTTGATACTTTCATTTTATTATGCATTATTTTAACAATGTCACAAAGAGAAAATACAGACATACTTTCATATGGCATACGGGCTGTCATTATCGAAACTTTCTGCAATTACCGAAGTTACGTCAACTGGTCTTACCGCTCTACATACGAGTATAACTGGTTAACGTTAAATCTTTCTTGGAAAGGTATGTAATATCGAAGACCAAATAAAGATATAATTGAGCGGAGGTCTCTACCATATGCAGTGATAGGTGGGCTTCATGTTGTGCCTTTCACGACTACCAGAGGATTTGAACGTGAGACTCGCATTATTATTAATCTCTTTAAATATCGTGGCGATATCTAAATGCCTAAGTGTTCCGTATAAAAGTAATCAAAGTCTATCGTTCGTACCTCGTAAGAGGTGCCCTTGGGTCAGTCGCAATCCAATTTAACAAGAGGCGTTAGCTGGTTCCGCAAACGTCGCTCCTTCTAGCGAAGGACGAAGGTTAAGGAATCCGGCAACGGGGACCAAAAACCATCTTTCTTTCTTTCTTTCCAGCCCATAATCTTCTTGTCCCGGCTGAGCTTTAGGCTTGCCACACAAAAACTTAAAGTGAAGCTGTAAAGGCCAAAAAATTTTTTAACAAAAAATAGAAACCGACTTCGATGACACAAAAAAGTAAAAAATAATTCAAGTATATGTTGCGTTAGTACATACACAGTACATAGTACATAGTCCTGAAGTCGGCGCTCGACAT